>OMOW01030730.1:10984-25852 GCA_900312555.1 Lamprogrammus exutus
TATGAGCAGTGATGGTGAGGAAACAAATCCAAACAATCTACTGGTGGGAGTGTTTGGTGCTGAAAAAGTAAATGATTTTGGTAAGGAATTATTTAGATTGTTTGGATTTGTTTCCTCACCATCACTGCTCATATGGCGGTAGTTTAGAGCAGCTTGTCTAACAAAACTGTAAATACGAGGAGCTGTACTTCTAAGTGATGGAATAGTGACCATGAAGCAGTATTTGTTAAATGAAATGCTACATTTCTGCATGGCAGCTCTTTTATTGCCCAAGAGAGGCTTGATGTGAATGCTTTTCCCTATTCAGGGTAGGCTTCTCCATGTGAACGATGCTTTTCTGGTCTGCTCAGCTTACTAAATGGCCTTAGAAATGGATGGGATAAAGCTCCATACGTTTGTACAAGAGGGCCCTCAAATTCCTGAACCATGAACCCTCTGCAGTCCACTATGCACAGATGAAAATGAAACAATGTAACAATGCAAAGTGATAAATCAAAATTAGTTTTTCCTGAGTGAATCCGTCCTTTGAAAAAGCGCATTGCAGCAGGGCTAAAAAAGGTCTGTGTGATAAGAAATGAGCTTTAAAACACGCAGAAATGTTTTTGAAGGATTCTATCCTCAGCTTGTGTTCTCTCACGCTACATGTAACAAACCAAAATAAAATCTATATTTCTAACCATGACTTCTAGTGATGAATGGTACCCAAAATAGTGCTTCCCTTGATTCCCAAAAATAAGGTGTCTACAAGAAGTTGAAATAGAAGTTTTTAAAAAAACTATGAAAAAAAAAAGATTGATTGATTTTTGAAAGTTTGAAAAAATGAAATAAATAAAATGATTTACTTGATCTTAGAAAATTCTTCCACGCATGGTTGCCATGTGGTCAACTTTTGATTTGATTTGGGTCATTTGTGCTCTGCCAACAACAAAAATGGCAAAAAGCCATTTGTTTACAGGTTTGACAAAAAGAGTCCAGATTCTCACATGCCAAGCCTGCACAACTTGTTCACTTGTGATACCCTACATTTACACCACCAGGTACAAATGACCATTTTTCACACAAACGCATGATTTACAAGGCTAATTTTCCTTCGCTCCGTGCTCTACCCACAGCTGATTATGAGCAGGCTCTTGGGACACGGTGATGTTTTGTTGCTGTTTTCTGTTTCCTGCTCACTGCATGTCTCTGTCCATGGTGCTGAAAGAGGAGAATGCTGCTGCTGTTCGTAAGCCTTTCAAGGCCACAAGCGCACAAAGCATTGCTGTCATTTGTAACAATAACCTCCACTGCTCACTTCACGCTTACATTTCCAATTAGTCATAGAACTACTTTCAAAAAATATTCACTACTGTATTTTCAATTTAATTTGCTGTTACTCTTTTTGTTAATGTTTCATTAAACCTATAGCAGTGAAGTAGACAGCTCTGCTTCATTGTAATGTTAAAATTGTCTTTCACATTCTATTTCCATTGGCTGTTGTTATTGAAATATGGAATAAACATGGTATCCACTTGAGTCTGTCATTGTAATTTGCATGTATTAATGGTTTCTCTTTATGACTGGGATCTGCTAATTAGTATCTATAATAGCCTCACTCTAGATCACTGCACAATTCCTTCAGAGAGCAGATTAATTTTGCGTAATGACACTGTGTGCGTTTTTTTTCCTCTGTTCTGAAGAGCCCGGCTCTCAGAAACTGATATGATCCTAGAAAATGGATGGAAGAGGCCGATCTGAATCACAGAGATGAAAGATTTCTCTGTGGCTAATTAGGTGCTAATTATACTAGAGCACAGCAGTGCAGACACTGTCTGAATAATGACATACGATTATGGATTAATTTTGGGCGATATGTGTGTATGAGGGAGGTGTTGTCATACCCTCTAGCTCCACAAAGTTGGCGCTCAGCCAGTGGCGAGCAGCCACACAGTCGTACGGGTCGTTGAGGGTGAGGAGGTTGGACGGTACAACCCCAGCATATATCCCAGAGTTGGATTCAGGCTGCAGGGTGCTGTTTGTGATAGGCTGGCTCAAATCCACGCCAGAGGGACAAGGAACCTACAGAATCACATTAAAAAAGAAATAATAACATTAACTGCTGTAAACAACCAGCTCAAATATTTCCCCAGTAATAAATAATCCGTTTATGTACAAAAAACAAATTTTTATTTGTGTTCAATTTTACAAAGATTCCACCAAAGTAATATTAGCAGGAAACATTTTAGAGAAATTAGTGACACTGTATCCTGATGTCTGCAACACTCACATTTATGAATCACTTTTTTAAATTCCTGATTTAGCTTCCATATCTGATGTATTCCAATCACCCTCTATTAGTTCTAAAATTATTTGTCAATTGGTCGATTGGTCTTTCAACAAAAAACAATAAATGGCCATTTTGAGCATAGATTAATTGTTGAAGTCATCTATGATGTCAAAATAACAAATATTTCTTGGTTATAGCTTCTCGAATATGAGTATGCGCTTGCGTTTATGCATTTCATACCACTGCAAGTTTTTTTGGCTGTTGGTCAGACAATAAGAGAAATTTTAATATCCCAATTCTTTTTGGCCCATGTAAATTTAGTTACTTTCAAATTCAAAATAAAAATCTGCATTTTGTGTTTTATTAATTGTAATGTAAAATACAACAGAGTTTACAAATTGTACCTTTAATACATTGTTTTATGCTCTGGAAAGTTGAGATGGCAATTTGTCTTTATTTGATTTAATATACCAAACAATAAATATTCAGTGATTAAATATTTAGTTTCAACGCTATTCTGGATCAAAGCTGTAACATGAAATCATGTGTTTTGGTTTATAAAAGAAATACAAATGGTCCATGTCATCAGCAGAGTTACATTGTCTCACCTGGTACTGCTGGCCTGTACACAGGATGAGGTGATCATAGGAAACCTTTCTACCATCAGACACCAGCACATATTTGGCCTCCCTGTTAATGGCCACCATCTTTCCAGTGACCATGTTGACATAGGGGTGCAGAGGGATGTGAGCCAGCTCTCTGCTGCTGTATGTGTAGCTGCAGGAAGAAAGTGCAGTTTGACACAATGATTTATAAACTGAGCAGATGGCTGAAGTATTTTTTTCATTTTTTTCATTTTTATTTAGGAAGTTTACCAACAGTGGTTGATTGATAAATTATGGTCCACCAGGAAGTGGGCAGAGCTGTAATATTTATGTGGAAATAATATATTTTATTTCCTGAAGTATTGAGCGCAGTGATTCTAAGTTCTAGCTCCAGAGGTATCCAAGGCTCTATAAGTTGTACAAGATAAACAAAGCAGACCAATGTGCAGTTATTATGTACTTGCTGGCTAGTATTTGTGATTGTGGCTTTGAACTAGTTCAGCACCCACCCTACTCACCTGTTTTGCCCTCTCCAACTTCCCAAAAAGACTTTAAATGGAATTTTTTTTTTTTTTACCTCAGATGATGACATCTTACCAGCTGCAGATGACTTTTTGAAGCTGGGATAGAGTGTGTTGAATTGAAAAGAGATCCTTTGCAAGGCTCAGAACTTACCAATCAACCCTTGTAAGATGTCAAAACATATTATTCTGCCTTCATATCACATTTTGCTAAATTCACTCACTTTGTGGACAGAAATCCAATGTTCTCATGATTGTAGTCGCCTGGGAAACCATGCGTTGAGATGAGGGTCAGGTTGTTGAATTTCAGGTGAGGGCTACGAGAGAGAGCAAACAAAGCTGAAAAGCACAAATGCATGACAAATGGACAAATTTAATTGCTCCAATAATTATGGTCTTCATTCAGTGGTTCTGTAGCAGTATTTAAAAACCTGGCTGCTCTAAGTGGTGTCAAAAGGGATTATTAAGAAGAAGAGAATGACCAGAAATCTCTCCCTTTGCAGCCTCGGTCTTATTTGTGTACCAGTAATGTTTGTAACATATCAGGAACACAGGGATGTATTGACCTTCAGCCCTTAATAATGGTAGCTGATAGTGTAGTAACAAGACCATTAAAATGGCAAAAAACTTTAGGCAGAATTGAGCGTGGCTTGTTGTCATAGATTCTAGACACTGAAGTGAAATCTGTTAAGCAGTTTTTGAGGTATAACGTATTTGGTGGAGCTGATGAGATGGGTGACTCCGGTTAAATCATAAGAAAAACACCTGTCATTCAATTTGAGAGTGAGGCCAGGTTATAGTCTTATGTTTGGATTATATTTGTGGGGGGGCAACGATTAAATTTGGATCACGGATTGTAGCTTTAAGCATAACAATGCCGCATTCAAGTGCTCATCAGAAGGTGGTATATACCAAATGCTGCTTCTAGGAAGAAACTACCAAAAGCACGGACGTATAAAAAATTTGACAAGTTACCGTTAAGGATTTTTTGTTTATACATGAAAAAAGTCTCAACACGGAATATAAACATTGGAGGTACAGAATATCGTAATACTGCTTTTGTTCTTTGTAAAGACATACCTGGAATTGTTTCAGGCATTGTGTGTTCTGCGAGAACAAGAACAAAAACGCACCAGGTTGGGTTTTTTTCAAGTTTTCTCATAGCCCAAAAGGTGAAAAGGTCATGTTATCCATGACAACTAGTAAACTCGTGTAGCATCAAGAATCCTGGGTTTATGACTTGTAAATATGACTATGATTACAATTTCCAAAATGTAAACTAGTATTCCACAATTTCCCACACAACTCGAACTTAGCATAAGTTAGAACTTGTGAAGCGACTTGCAAAACGCGTGAGTGATGCCAAATACTATAGAGACTAAATATCAAATCCTCTGAGCTGTGTGAAATCTTCTGCGGTGGATGCTGATGTATTTGTTGGTCTTCCCTCCCACCCCGTGTGTGTTTTACTGTCCACAGTATAAAACGTCTCTTGTGATGCAAATGGCCTCTTTTGTTGTCTCCTAAAGGACATTACATTAGTGATAACAGCAGCTACAGCTCGTACGTTTGGTGAATAGTGGAGGATGCACCTTATCACACAAAGCTCCGTTCCTATCTCATCTTCCTGCTGAATGAATGCCCACTGGCTCAGATCAGCGAATACAAACAAATACTGCACCACCAGATGCTGGGAAATTATGCTCAGCTTTCAGTAACAGCTTATTTTTAGGATTGACTCATCACTCAGAAGAGAAATAAGAGGAAAACACCTGCCACACATACAGAATCTGACCTTTTAAAGTATTTCATCCTTTAGCCAGAACACAGCTATTCTCTCTCCAATTTTAGTGAAATACAGGTTTGTGGGCCTATATTATTGTTTGACAAAATAAAGGAAAACTGCCAACATGGTGAATGCACACTTTCAATCCATTTCGCAGGTGGTGCTCCAGAGCTTAGGCCAGAATGTTGGCTGGAACGACTGAACAAATGCATTATTGATTTTGCAGGTGGTAAACAAATGGCAAACATCTTAAAGCATCGATACACACTCCTCTTAATATCAATCCATGTGCCCTTAAATCTCTGAATCTAATGGATTTGCAGACTAGCAGACAGGCTGCTTAAATAAACCTTAAATTATTAAAACCTTTAATAATTAATTGACAGGCTGAGGCGTAGGAGCAACATTTAGTGCTTCACTTTGGTCTGGTCAGGATCAAATTAATTTTTTTACCCAATACATTTGTGTATTCCATTATGTTTCACACTCATGTTAATATGAAAATCTTAAAGGCTTTTAAGGTGTAAAATAAAGGAGTTATGTTCTTGTATGTAAAGCTAAATTACAGCAACCTCAGATACCGCAGGGTTAATGTGGGATAAGCAGCAGGTTTTTCACAAATATAATGCTGTAGATGCTGTTATCCAGTAAAATGTACTGAGATAAGTGTTTACAGATGAATCAAATTAAATTGGATGTTGGATGTTGGATGTTTGACTTAACTGTACAGATTGATGTAATTACAGAATTAGTCCTTAAAAGGATATTTTCACAAACCTCTGTGCGTATACGAGCACAATAGACCTTTTCCATGTGATGTCACAAGTCATGTGATATCTTGTTCTGGTGCCGTACTGGTAGGCTGGCTCTAGCTTATCTCCCATTGTCTAATGTTAGTTGAAGCTGTCTAAATCATGAGTATGGGAGACACAATTGAATTAAATTAATTAAATTGGAGAAGTGGACCCAAACTCATACTCCTTGGAAAGCACAATGTAGCAAATCAATAATATGACCTGCCATCACCATTTTTCACAGTTATGGAATCCCTCAGCAACACAAGTTGTCAGCATGTTGTGTACAAATCATTTACCCCAGAACCAGTATCACACTCTAGTCTCACATGACATTGCGACGCAGGTGAAAATGGTCAATTTGTGACATCACAAATTAGTGGAAGCCAATCCTGGTCATGGCTCTGGTTCTGAATGTGCAGTCGTGAAGCTGGTTAGAATCTAATGGTAGGTGAGGTTCCTGATGATGTGTTAGCTAGTAATCACAGTCAGAACAATGCTGTGCTGTGTGTCAAATGTTGTTCCATTTATTGTGCAGCTGCTGGCCAGCACAGCAAGAAGGAAAATATGTCTGGTTTGGCTCTTAGAGGTGGATCACATCTAAGCTTTGTGCCACCAGTGACTTGATCCTTTACCTTAAAGAGAACATGTAAACAGTGATAATCAAAACAATCAGACAATCATTTCAGTCAAACTTTCCTCGTTAATCTGCAGCAGAAGGTGGATTTATGCCATAGCACCGAGGCATTAAGGCCCATTATTGGTGTCTGGACGTGACTAAATTACCAGGCCCTGGATTTGAGCTGTTATCAGCCGGTGACAGACGGCCACACTGACCCTGCAGCCTGACTGAGGCAAGGAGAGGGCCGAGCCACCGCAGAGCTCTTTATCTGTCTGACCCCATCCCAGTCAGTAATAGAGTGGGGGGTGGTGGTGTTAGGCTGGAGTCAGTGAGCACATGGAAGGCAGTGCTGGGGTGGGGGGTGGGTAAGCCGTTTGGGCAGAGCTGATAAGGGGGCCCCAGCAGGCCGAAGCTGACCCATCACTCACCCTCTCAATGCGTCGCCGCCTCACCATTAGTTGAGCGGACACTAACTGCCTCATTAGTCAACTCATTAGTGACAGCAAACACAGATCGCTGCAGCAGATCCCTGACGAGGGAAACAGTGGAGTGGCTAATTAAAGAGGGCCTGCGCTGGCCCTACTGAATGCCAGGCCTCTGACAGCTGTGTGTGCCCATCACAGCACTGATGTGCCAGCCCCGCCGGTTATGTGAGCTGCGGTGCATTTACTCGCACAAAACAACAATGTAAAAAGCTCTGCTGACATCATGCAATTTTAGAACGTTTCTAACACTCAGTTATTGGTTTTAAAGAACGGTTTACAGAAACACCAACTTAATTTCCTAAGTTGTCCAAATATATTGTCTTGAAATCAGTTTTCTGTGCTTGATTTAAATAAGTTGAACTTTGTTATCATGTCAGTCCTATTTCGAAATATCTAACTTTAAAAGTCTATGCAAAATGTTTTTGTTTTTTTCTGCATTAGGTTTAACTGTGAACAATGACCCTGGTTGCCTGGCAGCTATCAGCTCACTCTGAATCAGCAGCCGTGCGCTTCTGATTATTATTTGCCGGAGTGGTTTATCTCACAAAGCGAGCATAAGGGCAAACACGCAGCATGTCCGGCCCGGAGTCAAGGGACATTTCCACGGACTGGATTCTTGGGAGTAAATCACAATAAAAAAAATACAAGAGAAGCAACAACCAACAATCTGGACGTGCTGAAAATTGAGTGTCTTGAAAACTAAAGGATTTGAGTATTTCACAAAAACAACAATGTTTTTAATATTAGGTGTTTACTTTTGTACATTTATAAACTGAAGTTTTAATATTTGTTAGATTACATATCTTTGAGGTAATGAGCCTGGTTTCTTCGGAGAAAACACTGCTGCTACAAATTATTACCTCTGCAGTGTTTTAGGTTAAATTTTTCAGTCAACTTAATTTAGAAGATACGTGACGTTGGAGAACCACACTGTGAGGCAGACTCACCAAAAAGCAAGAACCTCGAGGAATGATAAACCTGTTTCTGATGCTCCCACCACCACAATCATGGCATTAACGGTGACCTTTGGCTCCAGGGTCAACTTTCTGCTGAGGAGGCTGAGAGCAAACGGCGGCTGGAGGGGAGGAGGGAGAGAGAGAGATTCACTGACTGATTTTCCTTACATAAAAATTCTAACTTTTTGCGTTGTATTTCCTGTAATCAAGGTAAAATCTCTCAAAGTTTCAATCTCAAATTAGCTGCCACTTTATACAATTCATCAAGTGTATATATCCTTAATTATTAAACCTCTAAAAGCAATGCTTAATGATGTCTCTACTTTTTCCCATTTCAGTTTAATTTGAGTCCACAGTTGGATTCTGCATTAATCAGGCACTTATTCTGCCTGTTGAAAAGACGGCCCAGCTTTCAGCCAAAAACCTTTATAGTGTCAAAAATGCGCTTTTTAAAAATGACTGTGAAGGAAAGAAAGAGATTTCTTGCAGGACCTTTACCTTTCTAGGAAACACCAGAGGCCCCTGAGGGCTCTTGCTAATAATAACAACTTTATATAGTGCTATATAAATAAAGAGCAAAGTTACACAGCACTTTACATTAGGAGAGAGAGAAAAATAGACATTTAACAGGTCAAAGTTGATAAAAGCACAAAAAATTATGAAAACAAGAAATGCACTGAGAGAGATGCTACACCCGCAACACAAATTTTGTGATTTTATTGTGGCAAGTTTAGAGGTTATTGACCTGTTGTTGTTATAGCACCACCATCAGGTCGACTCGACTGCTGCCTCTTTTGTTTGCATAAGATGTGAGTGCAAATGTGCACAAAATATGGTTACAATGGACTAATTCGTTGTTGAGATACAGCACTTTTTGTAGAATAAGCCACGCCCACTCAACTTGTGGGCGAATTTCAAAAGACAGAGATAACTTGTGACTTGGATCAGATATTCTAGTTTGTACTTGCAAAGTATTGTGACAATTGAGCTAAAATTGTTGGAAATGTTAAAAAGAAAATGCTTTGGGAAAATTTCAAAATGGTGTGGCCTATATGAATGGATGCAGTTAGACCCAAGGAATCCAGGAAAAAAGAATTTTGATTCTATGGCTTGCGGTTCAAAAGTTATAACGGTATGAATGTTAAACATCAAAGTGGTTAATACAACGCCTCCATCAGGCTGAACGGAAAATAAATAGCGACGGTCCTGAACCTAACTTCTATCAAACTCCCAAATTTGATCCAATTTGGATTACAACAGTCCAACTGTACGGGTGTAATAAATTGTAAAAATAAAAATAAAATAAAAACACAATTAAAGGAGAAACGAGAGGAGTGTAAAAGAAATGGATAGAAAAGTTTTAAGAGGAAACTCTAAAACATGACACAGACTAGGCTAGCCTGGGATACTCAGGCAGGAAGTTCCATAGTTGGGGAAGACATTCTCAAATTCATGTTGGGCCACATTCATATATGGGAAAAAACCTGTGAATGCACAGATCAGAATTTCCTTGCCATTCAGACTTTGTCCACATAATAACAATGCAGCAACAATCATTACAGCACACACCCAAGCTGCAACACGTGCTCTGATACTTCTTAATCCTCCTTTTTTATTTTTGAGATTCCTCAGGAAGCACCAGCTTGTATCATTATTTGTTGTTATATGTGTAGCTAAGATGATGCTGATTCAGCAGTATAAAACAATAACACAACATATCTGATTTCAAAGTAACGACAGTAAATGTCTGGATTTACTTGGGCAAAAAAGTGAAGTCAAAGGACTGATAGGCCTTGGTGGAGGTATGGGCTCTAGTTGTAAGTGTATGGTTGGTGTTGGTTGGTGTTCAGTTGTGTCTGCAGGTAGTAAACACTGAACAGATGGTGATGATGCAGACTGTGGTTCTTCAGTTGAATAGGCATTCATTGATCAGGACACTGAACGGAACCATGTTTTCTTAATTTTTTCGCCCCCAAAAAACGTATTCATGTAAAATTGTCTGTTTGTTATTGGCAGAAGTAACACTGGATGTGGCGGGAATCAAACCCATGACCTGACAGTTAACGGACAGCTTTTCAAAACAATTAAAAGAAATTCCCATAGGAATTAGGAGAACACAACGTTCTAATTTTCCTCCACCGCCTACCATCTCTGGTCCACTCTGCGATCTCATTCGGCTAATTGCTCCTTCATCATCCATAATTAGGTAGATTGGGCCCACAATGCATCTTGTTGGATGGAAAACTGCATCACACAAAAAGGGGGAAACCCGAGGGTGGAATTAACCTTTGTGTAATATTCGAATGATTTCCATGAGGGCCTACATACCCGACATCTGTCACATACTACAGCCACGTTCCACTCAGGGTTTTCATTATATTAGAAAAAGAGCAGGCACATTATAACTCAGCCACCCACATGGCAACAAACCAACAAGCCTTTTCCTACTTTTTTCTCTACAATACCTTAAATATTTAAGAAATTATAATTTTTTTTTTTTTTTTTTTTACAAACGGTACAGATAATAAGTGGCACTTGATTCTGGAAAATTCCTGTGTCACTTTGTCATGATTTTTACCTCTTTTCCCCTTTTTCCCCCTGCTAATTTTAGAACATTCTTAATTCTAGAATTTAAAAATAACTAAATGGATTGAGGAATTGAAGAACATTGAAATATTCCCACCTCCACCCTCAACTCTAGAAAATTCAAAAATTTCATAAAAGATTCAAAAAACAGTCTCAAAAGGAAATTCCAGAAATTCTTCATTATAGAAAATTCTTCCATACTTGAGCATCACCTGATCCATTTTAGAGTCCTTGACACTCTTTTAGAAACAATAGCAGAAACTATATTGCCCAAAGTATATTACTTTAGGGGACTCCACAGTCAACATCAGGTCTGTTTGTGTGCCATTTTGCTTATAACAGTTAGCAACTGTTAGACCACATATGTGCCGCTGCTGCTGGGTTAAAGCAGCAACAAAGATTTAGATGAAAATGTGGCTGATTATTACTTTAGAAAACTCATCCATTATAACAATTCAAAACAATATTTCCAAAATGATCAAATAAACTTATCATTAACAATTGTTGTGTGCCACCTGAATGTTGTATTTTGACCTTTATTTGTCATTTTGACATTTATTTATCAGAAAATAAGCCTGATTATTGGCTTAAATGTATCAAACCTACATTAAATGCCAGCTTGCATGCATCTGAATAATATGTAATTTAAACAGATGAGTTTGTGTATGAGTGTGTGTGTGGTGTGGAGCAGGTGCAGCGGTCCTTATCATCCTGATGATGCCTCACCTTTCCTAAACACAATGACCATGGCCCAGTGTAATATGATCCTGTATTGACAGAGAGGGAACAGGTGCTTTAAATTTGATTAATGTGCCAGTGCTCAGGCTCAGGCCTCCATCAGAAGGCTGACACAAAGCTTGGAGGAGCGCTCTTATCTGCATGCTGCTCTGGAAATCACGGTTGCTGTGTTACCAAAGAGTCAGGGGCGGGCTAAATGTGATGGAGTGAAATGGACGTGCGAGTGTACATGGTGACGCCTTGGGTCAAAAGAGCGCTTCTGTGCATGTGGTAAATATTTGAAGTACATGATATTAAAATAAATCACAAGCACAATAAAAATAGACAAATACTGAATTGTGAAAGCCCTACATTCACACGTGCTAATGTAAGGTGTTATCAGTAAAATGTACTCAAGTATCCAAAGTAAAGTGTACTTAACCTTTATTGTTCTTAATTGAAAAATAAATTTTTGGTCATAGTTCTGTCTTTTGATGTAAAGTTTAGGGCCGGTCCTTACTGTCCAGTATTGTTACGTTGATACTTCAGTACAAAATTACTAATCAGAGTATTATTTTTTTGTGGACAAAGTAGTTTGACCCTCAATGGCAAAAGAAGTATGTAATAAATACTGTGTAACAGCCTCGGTTGTACTGAGTTTCTGTAAAAGAGTGGAGCACTAAAGCAAGAAAAAGGCACCCAAGACATCAGCAGTGCTGAACACATGTGAGCAGTCATCTCAAAAATTGCAGGCTACTTGTACTTACAGTAAAGAGATGTTACTATTTTGCTTTTGATGATAACTAGTAACTAAAATGACTAGTAACAGCTGTAGTAAAATCTAGACTATTTTCCTCAGACATATAATGGAAGAAAAGCACATGATACTCTCTGCCTCTGTTCCATAGCTTCCTGTGCTGGATTTTTCCTCAAACTCTCAGGTTGAACCACATTTTGTGATGGCGGGCTTTTCTCTTTTGAAGCAGCACCCTCTAGTGGTCAAATTAATGTTCCTGCTTGGTTCCCTCCCACCCTCTTTGAGCAGCCAGCAGCTTTCAGCTCATCTGCATTCTCTGGCAGGCTGCACCCTGTCAGCCAGCTGCCACTGAGCCCACCTGCTCCTTGGTGATCTCTCTGGATGGGGCATTGATGCCAAGCTCCTCCAGTGGGTAGATGATCTGGCGTCGTGGGCGAACAGGGACCATGCAGTCGAGGACATCAGCCAGAAGGTGGACGCAGGAATTCTAAGAGGAGAAGAGGAGAGTAGGCAGGGTGTTAGTGAGCCTGGATAGGTCATAAAGCATGAGTGTGTGGGGGACGGAGAGAGTTTGGCTGATGCAACACATAAACTGGCTGTGACACCTCCAGATTCATTACTTCATCCACTTCAACATGAACAAATACAGCCAAGTCTCTCCTCTGCTGAGCTTCTCCCATTATTCTATTTGCACATCATCATCTCCCAATCTGGTCCTTGTTTGTTGGAGGTAATTAGCAGAGGAAGTAGAGGCCTCTACACAGGGACAAGATGTCTTGATATGGTGTGGAGAGGTGGAGCTGTCAGCGCTGTCAGCACCTGCTGCCCTGACCCCAGGGACAGGCAGCTTGCAGGGGCCTGCACTCTGCAAAAAATGTTCAACTTGAAGATTTTTACAGAAAAGTCCTTCTGTCTTATCAGTCTTCTATCACTTTGATTGCACTGCATATTTACTTCTTCTCGACTGATTAATTTTCTCCACTGCACTATTTATCACCCTGTCAAAGAGCCTATCTAAAGCACCTTGATTAGCCATTGCATTTCAAAGGATCACCACATAGAAACGTGCCTCGTCTAACCCAAAATAGACAGTAGATGGCATTGTTTGTGGCGCTTCATTCCACGGTCTTCGTATCATGCATGAGCCATGTTGAAAGTTCCAAAAACAGCCACAGTTTTCCTTAACAAAAAAAATGCAAATTATTTTGAGCTTGTAGCTAAAAGTACTGAAAGTATCATGCCAACTTCTCTCAAGTTTTTCTCCATTGCAGAGGTATTTTACTCTGAAAGGCCAAGTTCACTTTGTGTAGTGTAGCCATCACCAGCGAGACAGCTTTACTCAATACTTTACATTTTTATTTCAAGCCATGACTTTAAATGTATGTTAGCAGTGAAACCATCTCACCCTGCTGATATGTTTCTCTTTTAAATCACTTGTCATGATTTTTGCACTGCACAAGTTAATGAAAATGTGTAAGTGAGCAGACATGTACAAAGACTCCAGTAAGGGCCTGCAGGTCCTCTGCACCCACCTTCTGGCTGTTGTAAGGTGGGTAGATACGGTAGTAGATGCAGGATTTGTCAGCTAGCCGTAACGCATCTTTAAGGAAGTGTCTGGTGTAGCACCGGAATGGGTGGTCGATTACAAAGTGGCACATCTCAGCATGCTCCTCATAGCAGTGATGGCTAAAGTAGATGTAATTCTCGATGTTGTAGTGGGCACGAATGTACTCGATGTCCTGAGAAAGACAGAGTCAGTGGCATTCTGTCAGTTTTTATGAACTTTTTCTTAAGTTCTATCATTTCATTTTATAACATTGCCCAGTGAAAGCAAGTGTAGAGAAAATAAAATAGGACAGAGAATCAACCCTTGTGGTAGCATACCAAATTTTATTTTTGACAGTGAGCAATGTGAACACAAAACTGTCTATTGGTCATGTAGGGGAAAGATTAGAGCAGTGAAGTATATAAAAGTGCACATACCTGCTCATTTCTAATGATCAGTATTCCCACAACCTGACTGTGCACTTGGACCACAAAAGCCTGCAGTGGTATCCCATTCTACAAAACAAGAGAAGACGAAAAGCATGAAAAATGAAATGTGATTGTTGGATGTAACATGAGCTGAGGCTGGTGCCATGAATACACATGAAGTGGTTTGCATTTTCATTTGAGAAGTAATTATCAGTTTTGGAGCTGCAGCAGTGACAGCTGGGGTGTCAGTCAGAAAGGAAAAATCAGTTGAACTGAATTCCTTCCAATCTGTTCCTTGGCATACATGCGATTATTCCTCCTTATTCCAAGACAATACTGATCAGACCAGATCAGGTCACTCATCATTTTCAAATATTGAGAACTTACAGTACATGCTATGATAATTAATTTTCATGAATGAAAGGGACAATTTTTCATCATGCTTTCACATTTAATACTTGAATGCACGTTAATGCTAAGCTATACTTTAACGTAACCTTCTGAAGACTAATGTCACATATGCAATTTCACTTTTAACTGAATTTTTCATTTGCCACCTAAAATCAAGTCTACAGAAAGTTTTTCTTCACAAAGTGAAATGCTGGAAAATTCCTCCACACTTAATTGTAATGTGGAGGAATTTTATATATATAAATATATATATTTATTATTATATATAAATATATAATTTATATTATATATTATAATATAATTATAATAATATATAATATATATAATATATTATATTATATATATATATATATATATATATATATATATTATATATGCATTGTATATA
>OMOW01030743.1:0-17276 GCA_900312555.1 Lamprogrammus exutus
AAGCACATTTTAATATGAGGCAGCGTGTGTTGCAGGGCGTTTGTTTTTTATGGTAATATACCATATGTGTTTATATTTTTGTGTGACACACACACACACACACACACACACACACACACACACACACACACACACACACACACATCCAAGGCCACCTCATATTTATATCTGTTAACTGAATGCACAAGTTTATAACTATTTACATTACATGTACCCAATCTCATTATTCTACAGTATTAGCTGATTGGATAAGATAAGATAAACCCAGCTCATTTTGTGAAATTTGTCTCAAACTCATTGTTGTATAGACACAAAACTAATACTACATACATTATATTAATATAAGTAATAATACTATAAATACCATACTATCCTTACATACAGTACATGCACACATAATTTTACAGCATACTTCATTATAGTTTCCGATCAACATACTGCACATCCCTGCTTATAAAACTTTGAATTCTGGAATACTGCACATACTAATTCAGAACCATAATCAGAACCATAAAACACTCTTCGAATGTACTTCATGTAAGGCAATACTGATATTTTATGACAACGTTTGGAATGAACACCCACGCTACTGCCTTAAACGCTGCAGAGGTGCAGACATTCACAGGCATAATGTAGGTTAAGCTCATTGACGTCCACAGTGGATCTATATGCTGAGACAGGTAGGGGAGCGGTAAGAGGATGACTTACCACATTTGGTCATAAGCCTATTTTGGTCTGGCTGTAATGTTTACTGAAGACATGTGCTTTCAATGCTGATGTAGGACACTGCATGTGTTCCAATCCCATCACTTAATCTTCAGTTTTCATAAATGGAAATAGCTGTTTTGGCCTCTATGGGCTCAGCTGCAGTTTGAGCATTAAATCCCCTGAGGAAGGAGATAGTTTCAGGAGATTATAATGAAAGTGTGAAAGAGATCCCCTGACCTGATCCAGCCTTATGTTCGCTGCTTATATCAGTTACACACCTTAAAGCTTGTGTGAGCACACATCCTGCCTATATGGGCTCTGTAGATACAGAAAGAGATTTATATTATCAAATAGGAACTCCTCATTGTCTATATCAAACTAAAAGTATAGGCTAGTACACTAACGCTAACACTTTTCAACCAAATTTCACAAAGACAAATGAGACACTTAAATTCAATATTTTATTGCCTTTGGATCAGCAATAAATTAAGTAAACCAGCCTGACAGCATGACAGAGTCAGGAATTTACTTGTACAAAGGAAGTTAGCTGAATAATCATCTAATCTAAAAAATATATTCTTCGTTGCAAAATATTTGCTGTTCAAAATAGGATAAAAATGTCCAAAACAAACAGGATTTTACCAATTCATTGTTTATAGTATATACTGTATATATTATAAATAAAATAACCCCAAATAGGTTGCACACCAGGTGCTAAAAAAAGGCAAATGTAAAAATGTTTGTATATTGAAAGATAAAAGCCCAGACAAAATAATACAATAGAAGTCCTCAGAGTGAAACTCTCCATGAACTGATGCACAGCAGCAAGAAACAAATTCCGTTTTTACAGTAAACCAATTCATTTCAGAATGACAGAAAATGACCTGGAAGAAAATGGGTCAAATACTATCTGCAAATACATGTCATGGCGTTTTAGAGTACTGTGATCCAGAGAGGTGAGATTTACCAGACTGAGACATTCAGTTGACTAAACGTGACTGAATGTCTTTCACTTCATTTTCCCTCTTCAGAACTCTATTTGAAAGCCATTGATTATGTGCAACTACTATTTGACCCCATCCCCATTGCTTGCTACAATAAGGTCCACAAAGTCAATGCATGACACTCGTTACAGCAATTGAAGGTCTGATCATTTGTGGTTAGTCACCTTGTGTCAAAAAGGGGGAAAAAGATAAATCAAATAAAATAAGATGCAGCGAGAGAAAAACACAAGATAAACCTGTCAATTCTAGGCACACTGTTTCCTGTCTACATACACTTTCCACTTTCTCCTCTTCCATCCCTCCAGTACTTACTAATACAACCTGCTTTTTCACTCACACTCCATTTACAAATATATACACGACATATTTTCTTTCATTTATTCCCATATCTACCTACATCCTCACTTTTCATGTTCCCTTTTATATCACTTAACTTTCCGCCTTTCAAGTCTCAACACTACCTTGAGTTTACCTACAGGATGGTTCTTTGCTAGTATTTTAGAGTACAATTCCCTTTTTTATTTGGATCTGTTGGAGTAAACTATGTTGTTAGACATTTCAAAGGACACTTCTGGGAACAGCTTTTCTGTGTTGTTGTGTTGGTGACTTGGGGGAATTGTCTGGAGGAGGCCACTGGGGTTTAGTCAGCAGGATGTCCTCCTCCAATTGAAAGGTTTTCTTTGGGGGGTCTGCATGTGGGGGCCAAACTACAGCTATTTTGTTGCTGTTTGGTTTGCTTTCATCAAACATTTTAATAATTGCTTTATCAACAGTATTTGTTTTGTCCTTCTCCATTGAACTGCCCATGGAATTTCTCCATTCACGTTTCTCATTAGATGGGATGGGTCCACTGCTCTCGATGGGAAGTTTCTGCCCAAGTCCATCATCGTAGTTCCCTTTGGACTTAAGGAGTTGTTTGTAATGGTGTAGACAGTAGAAATGTCCATGGAGAGAAACATAATTTCCTAAGCTAAAATAGAGAAGAACATTGTAAATTTAGGCACTGCACAACATTAAATCATGGAATAGTTTCCTGTTATCAATCCGAACACAATTCAAAATGCTAAAGCGTTAATTAATACTAAAATGTTTAATAAACTAGTGTCTTTTTGAAATATGCAAGCACATAGTGACAATTTGAATGCATGATATATTTACCTTAGTTTGCTGCTGCAGTGCTCACAGCAGAAACAGGATTTATGGTACTTTTTTTTGTCCACTATCACCGCATCCATCGGATAAGCCCTCCTCCGACATACCACGCAAAGCTCCGACTTTGGAACATGAGTCTGTTGAAAGAGATATAATGAAAAGTTTTAAGTATTTTTTATTTCATGGGTGTAGCGTTGAAACTTTATTTTCAATTTTTTATTGTTAATACTGTATGTTAAATACAAAGCATTCAACGATTTCTTGCAGGAAAACATATTAAATGCATTAAAAAAAACCTTTCAGAGAAACCTTGGTTAGAAGAGTATTATTGACAAGACTGACATAAAAAGCCATCAGCAGTCACCAAATACTTTCACTTTGAACACGATCATTGTAAATCATATGCTGCGGTCTTCAGTTACCAGATCTCAACCCAGTTGCACATTTATTGAAGAATTTGCAGTCGATGTTAGACTGCACTCTACCGCCACCATCAAAACACCAAATGAGGGAGCATCTTTTAGAGGAAGAGTGTTCCATCCCTCCAATAATTCGAGAGAAAGTTCCAGAGAAATCCCATCACTTACTTTCTCTTTATGCTGGTTTTTCCTTTGTCACTCATACATGCATGAACTCTCTCACACACACAAATGCATGTATATCCATGCATCCTGCTCAGCTGCCCTTTTAGCAGAGCTGGTGAGCACTAAGTATGAGCTGCCAGCCTTAGAGTGGGCTCACAGCCAACATATATCACCTCTCATATTCGCTTTTGTGCTCAAACCAGGGATGTTAAGCTTGCATACAGCGTCTTGAAAATCTAGGTCCAACTACCATGCTTATCATGACCAATCACACCAACTGGGCCTCAGAATGACATCAGGATCATCATAAACAACATTGTTTTTAACCAGCTATCAGAGAATGCTGTTTGCGATAATGCAAACATAGCAGGTCACACACAATTCTTGTAATGCAGTAGTTGCTTTTGACTGTCAATGACAATCCATCCGTCCACAATCCATGCTGTTAGTGTCTGTTTGCTTTCATCGTGCTGTGCAATTCTTTACCGGATGAGACAGTCTTGGTTTGATGTGACACAACTTGTGAGGTTGTCTCCTCAGAGACACTGTAGCCAAGACTCTTGAAAACTGTCTCGCTCTCTGTCCATGTTTTGTGGAAATCGCTGAGCAGTTTCTCTGTTGCAGCTTCATCGTAGGTCTGTGTACGTCTCACTGATGCAGCTTTTCTTTTCACTGCATCAGCATAGGAAAAAGGAGCCGGTTGTGTTGAGATACTCTCAGATTGCTCAGTGACAGTTGTCCTTGTTCCAGTGACCTTGTTGCCAAATTCATCCACATCGGAGAAATGTTCTGTGATTGATTTGGTTTCAGAGTGGCCTGATGGTTTTGTTGGCACAGTTTCTACCACGTCTTTCTGTGGAGGGGGGGAGGTGCTCTGTCGTGAGCCCCCGTTTTTCTCTTGAGGACTATCCTGCTTTGAAGAGTCTGCTGTTGATTCACTGAGGCTTGACAAGGCCTCCTCTGGATCCCCTTTCTCTTCCTTCAAAGGAGACGTTTGCTCTCCCCATTCAAAGACATTCTTAATAGCCTGGATGTCAAAAGTTGACACGTCCTTTTCTGGGATGTCTGCTTCTTCTTTGTCACTGTGTGTAATTTTAGCCTCATTCTGAAGCCGCTCTGCCAGCGGGATGAGCTCTTTTCTGGTATATAATTTCTCATCTGGTGATTCAAATTTGTTTACAAGACTTGGCATGTCTGCCCTGGGAAGCTCATCCTTTTCTTTCTCTTTTTCTGTATCAGACTCGTCCATGTCTGGGCCCAATCGTTCTGGGATATCAATGGGATCCTTTCTCACATAGGTTTTATTTTTTTCAGCTTTTTGAGCCTCTTCAAAAAACTCTCTCTTTTCCTTTACAGATGCAGACAGAACTGATAGCTCTGACAGGTCCTCATCAAGATCTGTGTCCTTCTGATAAAATATTGGATGGCTGTCAGCAGGTGGCTCTGACTTATTTTGTATCTCATTTGCATCCACACACTCTGGAATATTCGCTGGAGCCTTTTGTACATGTGCAGGATTAACATCAACCTGATGTTGAATGTCAAGTAAATTGTTCTTGAAAGTTTCTGAAGCACTCAAAACAAATTCTGAAGCCTCCACAGATTGGGACTCAATTTTAATTTGCCGATGGAATGATGCAGGGGATTCCAGAATCTCTGATTTCTTTTCTGTGATTTGTTGGGGAGAAAGAACTGGTGGTGGGGTGACTCCACGTGAAAGTTTGGCTGTTGTGTCTTTCAGTCTAGCCAGATTTTCTGCCCGGTCAAAAGTCGGAGAAGGAGTGATTCTAGTGAGGCGCGATGTTGGGGTTTCACACCTGCGTGGGGGTGGCGTAGGAGGTGTTGCTGGCCTGTGCAGCAGGGTGGGTGATGGAGTTACTCTCTGGGGTGAGTCAGTTCTTCGTGTGGATTCAATAGTGATGAATGTTGGTGAGGGGGAACGCATCCTGAGTAACGGTGAGGGAGACCTGAGGTCAGTAGACCTGCACTGACTCACCTCGTCTTTCCTTCTGTCCTGAGCGGTCTTCTTTGTTTGGCTCTCGACTTTTGCAGAGCCAATACTGATCTTGCATATTCTCGGTGTCGCCCCACCAGAAACGACTTTTTCAGAAACAGGCTCACAATCGTGCTTCTCCGTTGACTCATTACTTTCTAGATTCATGAGTTTACTCTCTGCTAATTTCTTCACATGTGAAAGGATCTCTTCATAGCTCTGTACTCCACCTTCAGTTGTAGATCCCTCTAGTTCACCTTTTCTGTCTGGACTCATGAGCCATTCTGGAACTGTATCGAGCAGAGTCTTCACAGATTTAGAATCAGTCTTTTCTGAAACTCTTTGTAGCTGTGTGATGTGAGAGATTAACACTTCGACCTCTTGCCTCTGAGAATCTTCCGGACTCTGCGTTGTGAGCTTTATCAGTTGATATTTTTCTGACTTTCCTGACACTGTAATAGGGACGTCCGTGCTTCTCTTTTTTGGTTCCTCTGTGTTCAGCTGAATAACTGCCACCCCTTTTTTCTGTTGAGATTCCTTCTCAGGTTTTTCAATCACTTGTACAACTCGTTGCACTTCTTGATTCTGGAAATTCTGATGCTCTTTTCTTTCTGTCACAATGACTTCTTTCTGGACTTGGATTTGCGCTTCATTTACACTTTTGTGTATTTGGGCACTTGAAGTTTTCTGCTGTGTCAGAGGTGACTTCTCAGACCAAGTGTCCATCTTTGACCCTGTGGGTGTATCTTTATTTTGACTCGACTGTGCCCCACCTTTGGACTTTTTGGACTTCTTTTTCTTCTTTGGAGGGGTTGGAGTTGCTGGTTGGTTGCCATTTATGCTAACAGTACAAGCAGTCACAGCAGGCGTAGTACTAGCAGCAGGGTCGACTTTCTTGATCTCCTGCTTTATTTCTGTCCTCACTTCTTTCTGTTCAGTGATCACTTTGACTTCAGTAGCTTCCTTCACCTTTACATCTTGGGAAACACCTTCCTTCTCATTCTCACCAGACTTTGTCATCCCTACTTGATCTTCTTGTTTATAGTTCTTTTTCGCCTTTTGCGTTGTTTTTCCATTTGTAGTGGGAACTGCTGTTTCTGTTTGCACTGGTTGATTAGCATCTTTCCTCTGGTTTTCGGTGGTAGAATCACCTTTCTTCTTTTTGTTGTCGCGCGGTGGGGATTTGGCTGATTTTACATTTTTGTCCGTGGCCCCATTGTCCCTTTTTGTGGGCTGATTATGAAGATTATCATCTTTCGTTTTTTTGTCCTCAGATTGTGATTTATTTGAATTAAGATTCTCAACAGTTGTGACAGTTTCAGCAGGGATTTTCTTTTTATCCTCAGATTTGTTGGAGCTGTTTGTTTTCAGATTTTTGAATACTTTCTTGCTATCAGCATCTATATTTTCTTCAACATCACCGAATGAGGTCTGGACTGTTTCAGTGGCAACAGAATGAGCAGTCTGTTTAGAGGTAATAGAAACCATTTTCTCAGTGGTTGTACACATCTGTTGCCTAACAGCTAAGACAGATGAGGTCTTTTGAACAGAGGCAACCGTTGAACTCTCATTTGAGATAATTTGCTGTTTTGCAGAAGATATAATCACAGAATCAGCCAGGTTTTCCTCATGATTAGCACTTACTAAGGCATTGCTTTCAGTTGTACCTGAAACTACAACATGTTTGGAGGAATCACACAATATGGAGTCTGACTGAGGAATGAATGACTTTTCAGCTTTCTCCTGAGTGATGTTTGATGTCCTTTCATTCGCCTGATCAAGATCTTTGGCGGAAAGCATTTCAAGAGCCACTGTAACTGATTCATGTATATAGGTTGGAGTTGGTGTTCTTGGGGGTGTGTTTTCATCCTTCAGCTTCCGGTATTTTTCTTCTGCTTTTATTAATGGGGTGTTGAATTTACTCATCTTTCCTCTCATGAAAGGAGGAGGGGAGGGTGGAGGTGTGAATTTTACAGGAGAGATGCAAACTTTCCTCAATGGTCGTGGTGATTCAGGTGGTGGGGGGAATTCACATGAAACAGGTTTTGGTGTATCTGTTGTTGTTGTTGTTTTAGACTTGCTTTGGCTCATATCTACCACAGAGGTTTTGTTGGTGGTCACTGTCTCGGATGTCATCTCCACGTGTTGTGTTTTACTGATCTGTGCTTTAGACTCAAGCTTGGATACTTGATGTAAATTGGGAGCTTTGACTTTTTTGACAGTCATTCTCTTTGCTTTGGAAGGTGAAGGATGAACCGCCGGTGATGGCATGCTTTCCAGTTCTTGCTGAGATGGAGGAGGTGGGAGAAAGTCCTGCTCACTGGTAAGAGGTGGTGGTGGAGGTGGAAGGTGATCAATGTCAGAATCAACCGATGGTGGAGGAGGAGTTGGGGGAGGAGGAAGGTCAATGTCTGCTACTGGTGGAGGTGGGGGTGGGAGAGGTAGATCGGGCTCTTGAACTTGTGGTTTTAGGAAATAAATATCGGTTTTCACTTTGGTTTTATCTGCTCTCATTCCTTTTTGATTAGAATTCAGATTACGGAACTCTGTCTTTAATGTTTTAATGCCATGGCTTTGGGTGATGGTTTTGTGTTCCACCACTGTCTTCGATTGCTGAGCAGATTCCTGGACATAACACTTTTTCTTTGTAACAACTTCAGTTTCATTGCATTGGGAGTGATTTGCATGAGATGTTTCTGTTATGTTAGCGGTTTTTATCTTCTGTATGTTCCTCTGTCCATCCAGGTTTTTAACTGGTGGGCTCTGTTTTACTCTGACCCGTCTGTATGCTCCAACTCTGACTTTGGGAGTTTCACGTTGTGCTGTCTCCAACAATGACTTAATAGTGCCTTTCACATCACCCTTTATCACTTCTTCTTTCTCCAACTGGGTTTGCTCCTGCATCTCATATAACGACTTGATTGACATCTTGACATCACCCTTCACATCATCCTCAAGGCTCGCTCTCCTTTGCATTCTAGGTGAAGGTGGTGACTCAAGAAACAGCTGAATTGTTCCCCTGACATCTCCCTGAACATCTATTTCCTGTTGACACTTTCTCTTTTCACTGGAGGCATCTTGTAGGCACTGCATTGCTGTGTGGATGTCACCTCTCACGATTTCCGCCTTTTCAACGTCCCTCACTGCTTGCTTTGCTTGCTCAAGAGACTTTAAGGTGGCTTTAACATCTCCGGGAACTAAATCCTCCATGACAGCTTCAACCTTGGAACTTGTTGATTTCACAAGCGATCTCAGAGCCCCTTTAATATTGCCTGGTATAATATCTGGCTTTTCCACCTCCTTGTACCTTTTCTGAGCCTTCTCCAGGCACCGCAGAGCTTTTGGTATGTTGCCCTTCACCACCTCCTCTTTCTCGACAACAACTGTCTGATTCACAGATTCAGATAATGAGTTTAAAGCAGCTCTTAAATCACCCCTGATTATCTCCTCCTTATGGAGTCCTTCCGATGAAATTGTTGGTTCTGTCATGAAAACTTTCACTGTATTATGAACATCACCGGGTATGACATCCTCTACTGTACGCTCAATTTGTGTTTGATTACGACCAAGGATGAGTTTTGTGCCCTTTATGTCACCTCCAACTATCTTTTCTTTTTCATCTCTGTCAGATTGAGTCTCATCAGGTCCTACATGGAGCTGTTTAAGATAGTCAAGCGCTCCAGATTCAATACATGTTGAGTAAAAGTTGACATTTCCTTTTTCAGTGTCATCTACCTTTATCTTCAGTTTCTCATCCAGGTTGTCTGGGTTTGACAGTTTTTGAAGAGCACTCTTTATATCCCCTCTTACGATATCTTCTTTTTCAACCATAACATTTTCATGTTTATTCAGAAGGGAATAAATTGTCATCTGAACATCTCCTTTCTCATCTTCCTGAATAAGTATGCCATGCTTAGCTGATCCACCCTCATTGAAAAGGTTGTTAATAGCTTCCCGAATGTCACCTCGTAATATTTCTTGTCTTTCCATACTGCTATCTCTTTCTTGGTTGAATAACTGGTGCACTGTTGAGCTGATGTTACCCTTCTCTTCTGAATCAATCACTACCTGCCTCTCCTTTCTTTCCTGTGTGTTCAGTAGGTTCATCATAATTGTTTGCAGGTCTCCCCTGATGACTTCCTCTCTTTGAATCTCTGGAGCCTGTTTGTGCATTAGTTGGTATTTAGCCATTCTAACATCGCCAATTTCATCTGCTTCAATCAGTACTCCCTTTGACTTCACCATTTGCTGAGTATAAAGTTCCTCAAGGGTTCCCTTTATACTCTTGCCAAGAATTTCTGTCTTCTCCATTTTTGTCTCGTTAAAGTCATCAAATGGTGTTGTTTCAAAGAGCCACGTTGTCGTCTTTACATCTGCTTTGGGAATTTCCTCGTGAGTGATAGTTGTGGTTTCATCCTCATCTACCTCTTTAATGTGGTCAAGAGGATTTTTCTCAAAGAGCCAAACTGACTGTTTAACATCTCCCTTTGCAACCTCTTCCTTTTTAACTGTTTCAATTAGATTCTCAGAGCTCATGCTTCTTATTTTGTCAATGGACTGAGTTTCAAATCTCCATTTGGCTGTCCTAACATCCCCTTTTTGTATTTCACTCACATTAACTGTTCGAACAGAATTCTCTGATAGGTTATCTGACTCAAAACGATGCTTATTCATTCTAACATTGCCTCCTTGAATATCATCCACAGTTTTCATCAATGTCTTCTTTTCATCAGCAATCCTATCAAGAGGTTGTGTTTCAAATTTCCACTTGGCAGAAGTTACATCTCCTTTTTGCACATCCTCTTGTGTGACAGATTTGATGACATAAACCTCATCTGTGTCCCTGATGGAGTCAATGGGCTTTGTTTCAAACAACCATCGGGTTCCAACTACATCTCCCCTAACAACCTCCTCACTTGTAACAGTGGTGACCTCATGGTAATGGCCCTCTTTGTCTTGAATGGCATAAAGGGGTTGAGTTTCAAACATCATGGTGTAGTTTCTCACATCCCCCTTCTCATCCTCATCACAGAAAATTCTTTGCATTTTTCTCAGGTCTGTCTCAGAGGACGCCTCCTGAATTTGATCTAAGGAGCAGGTCTCAAAAATGAAACGACCCTTGTGTACATCACCTCCTTGGACATCATTCACAGTGCGGTTGCTTATGGATTCCTCCTGGCTATCACGTATGGTATCTATGGTCTGGTTTTCAAAGAGCCACTTGCAGTTCACCACATTTCCTTTTTGTATGTCCTCAGACTGAACAGTCTTAAGCTTTTGCATTACCTCGTCAGATGTAGAGGTCATTATATCAGATGTTTGGTTTTCAAAAATGTACTTCATCCTCGACACATCACCAGAAGCAATGTCGATCTCAGTGACTCGCTTAAAGGAGCCACTTTCTTCCCCGATGAGGTTCTCAGGTTTCTCTGTCTCAAAGAGAAAACAAGCCAGTCTTACATCTTTCCCCCGTATGTCCTCTTGATTCACAGTGCATGTTTTCAGTACGGTCTCTGTCTCGTCGTGGATAGTATCTAGTGCTTGTGTCTCAAAAAGCCAGGTGCAGGTTTTGACATCTCCCTTAGGAATTTCTTGAGACACATTTTCACCATTTAATTCCCCTCTTTCATACAGAATGTCCATTGGTTTTGTCTCAAATAGCCACTTGCAGGTTTTCACATCACCCTTCACGACATCAAGATTTGTACTCGTCCCAACAATTTCTTCATCTTCAATATTGCTAAAGTACTTAATAGAATCAAGAGGTTGTGTTTCAAACAACCACTTTGCAGTTTTAACATCACCCGATTCTATCTCCTGTTTGGATATGCCCTTGATAATTTGATATTTATTAATACTTTCATCAAACTGGTCAATTGGTCGTGTTTCAAACATCCATTTGCACGTTGTTACATCTCCTTTCACAACCTCTTCTCTGCGCACTGTCTTCACCTCATGGAAGTGTCCTGACCTGTCTTGCATGGCATACAGTTGAGTAGACTCAAACAGATTTTTGTTGGATTTCACAGAGCCTGAAGTTACACCCTCGATTAGAATCTTTTGAGATTCGTCCCTTGTGTTCACCTCTGTGGTTTCAAAGATTTGCTTGTAGTTTGAGACATCCACCTTATCAATTTCTTCAACATCTATTGTTCGGATGATTTCCTTCTTTTCTTCCCTGATCTCTTCTAGAGGTTGGCTTTCGAATCGCCATTTCTGATGCCGGACATCACCCCTCTCTTCACTGAGTGCTCCTGTTTTTTTCAGTTTGCCCACCTCTGCAAGTTCCTTCACTTCCTCATTTGGAATTGTTTCAAAATAATTTCGTGCTGATCTGACATTACCTGCAATAATTTCTTCTTTTGACAAGGGTCGAGTATTTGAATCATCTTTTAAAGTATCCATTGGCTGTGTCTCAAACACCCAGCAGTTCTTACGGACATCGGCCCTGCAACTCGAGCCATCCTCCTGTGTGAGGTCTTCCTCAACATTGACAGTACGTATAACCTCTTTCTTCTCCTCTCTTATGTGCTCTAGTGGTTGACTCTCAAATCGCCACTTTTGGTGTCTCACGTCACCTTTCATATCTTCTTCCACTTGTTTCTTTTTAAGTTTTCCAACCTCAGGGCCACTCTTCCTTGCTACCTGAGGGCTGCTTTCAAAAAAGTTCCTTGCAGATCTAACATTACCCCCAATAATTTCTTCTTTGGCATTGGAATCATCCTTCAGAGAATCCATTGGCTGAGTCTCGAACACTAAGCAGTGTTTACGCACATCAGTTCCTACGATCTCTTTCTTCTCTATGTTTGAACCCACCCACTCGCTGAGAGAATTTAAGGTTTTTATCTCAAACAACCACCGGCCCCAGTCTCCCTTATTGCTGTCCTCCATTGAAAGACTACACACAAGTTTCAATGGGGTATATTCACCATTTGTCATGTCCAGGGGTTGGGTATCGAAAAGCCAACGTGAAGCAATGGAATTCTCCAATTCAGTTTCTATTTTGCGCACAGACTTGATCTCCAGCATCTGGCTTGATTGTCCCATAATGATGCATTTAAACTGAGTGTCAAAAGTACTTGTTACAGTTTTCACTTCTCCATGAATTTCCTCTAAAACTGACCTCAAACTCAGCAGGTGGCTCTCATCAATGGTCTCAGTATGCCCTAGGGTTCCCATGTACTTATTTTCAATCATGTAAATGGTAGCATTTCCATCCTCCTCTGTGAAAACAATTTCTTTTGTTAAATCTTCCTCCACATGCATTTTATTTAAACTGTCCATGGTTTGAGTTTCAAACAACCACGCTGCAGCACGTACATCTCCTTTGTCAAATTTGTTGAATTTGTTCTTATATTCAGTTGAGTTGATATTGTGTGAACCCAGTGCATCCATGGGCTTGGTCTCAAACATCCATGCTGTGCGTCTCACATCTTTTCCAAGTATTATTTCCTGTTGAACTTTTTTGTTGTAGCCATCTTCATCTAGAGTCTCATCTTTGATGGCATCCAGTGGCTTATTTTCAAACATCCAACGCAATTCCTGCACCTCCCCTTGGAGAACCTCATCCCATTCGATGTATTCTTGATCTGGACTCATGCTGATATCATTGGGACTGCCACCATCATCCTCATATGTGTACTCTTGGCTTTCTAACTGGTTGTTCTCAGTTTCAACCCCATTATTGCAGTATTCTTTTTCAATATTTTTACGAACCTCGGGATGAATGTGCTTGTAAAGACGTTTCAGCTCATACATATTCCTCTGCTTAAAGTAAGCCTCCTTGTTGGCTGGGTATTTGGAGAGGTTTGCTGGTTCTGGGGGCTCGGGTGAGTAACAGCACTCTGTAATATTTTGACTGTCTGGTGGCATTGGTAATAAGTCTGGAGGTGGGGGTGGAAGATCATCAGAATCCTCAATAGGTGGGGGTGGAAAGTCATCATAATCTGTCACTGCAGCCTCTGAGCATTCTGTAGCTTCTATGGCTGATGCTTCATACACCTCGCTAATTGTAGCCTTTTGTGTCACATTTGAAGACCACTTAGATCGATTGACGTCACGTCCAATCTTTTTGAGGAATAAAAATGACATTTGTGGGTTAATAATTATTCATCACATATTGGAACATCATGGCAGAGTGAAGTTACAGAGTGAAGTAGTTCTTTTTTTAGAGGTACTGTCTGAGTAAGCTACTTTCATAATACCCCACTGCAGTTAAACCACTAATGAGCCCATGAATATAGTCAATGTCTGCAATTACAGTTAACTCCCCCTTTTATGAAATGTATACCTTGATTTGTTTGTGTGGAGCGGCCTCTCCTATAGTCTTTTCAAAGTGATCCCTCAGTTCTTTTGTAGTGTACTTGGGGAAATCCTCTTCTGGAAGACAGCACAGACATAAATATAAAAGATATCCTCATATCTATTAGGCATCATGCACTGACACAAAGTATAGTGTACGCAAGGGATAAACGTATCACTTTTCAGGTGTCGTGTCCTGTTCGCCCTGACGGGACTTATTCCACGATAACCACCCGCTGACAATACGTTATCCTGCTTATTATACGGCTACTTATCAAATAAATAATTTCAACTGCCCTAACTTTGCGCTAGCCTCCAAGTCAAACCTACAAGCTAGCAACATAGTAGCAGACTATTATAAGTCCAAAAAAAATAACAAGTTAAATTGCACATTTTCATCAATTGTGAAATGTGACATTTTGCATGGGACGTCTTTTGGCATGCTGACGTCTTTTCCCTTTGTTGAGAACCTGAAACGTCTTCTTGTCGAGTAATGGCAACAAGGCAATGCTAGTTTGTTGCGGCAGTGCAAGTTTGTAGCTAGCTAAGAATGCTTGCAAGCTGCTGGAAACTGATGATACAAAGTAGCTTGGCTATGTGAAACTGCAGCAAACACTAGCTGCCTGGATGACATGTCCATTATGAAGTTCAGTGGTTATTATTAAGAATAATAACAACTGGCAGTTAAACACTGAGATTGATCAGAATTACGCATTAGAGAGAGCCGTATAATAAGAGAATATTAAAAAACAAATCTAAGCAGCATCCTACCTGTTTCGTCGTTGTGGTTCTCATTACTGGATGCCAAGTTATTGCCACTGTATGACACCTACATGTATTCAAAATGAGAAATGGTGAAAAGAAATGGATGAGTAACTAAAGAAAAGCAAGTCACCACCTGCAGTAACGTAAGGACAGAACACAAATGCGTACCATCGTTTCTTCGTTGAAATTCTGCTGCTGACTGCCTTGGAGGACTTGCCTGGCACTGCTTGACACTGTCACCTCAGAGTTTGACATTTCCTGTGAAGGGAAAGAGAGTGATTGTCACATGTGGTGAATCATACATGTTTCATTGCCGCAGACCTGAGAAGCAGCAGCAGTTAAAGCTCAGGTGTGCACACTTGGGTACCGTCCATAGAAGAGGCTTGATTTGAACCCTCATTGCAGTGTGAAATGACTTATCACAGAAAGAGGACAAAGGAGCATTAATTTCATCAAGTTCCAAGTTGTTTGCGCATTTTCAAAACCACCATAGTAAGAGAGAGAGAGAAGAAATAGTTTTCTATTGCTTTGTTGGATTTCCGACTGCCAAAGGGACACTTAAAATATAAATGTTATGAATGTGCCCAGAAACCCATCATGACAACTATTATACTAGTGTAGTATTATCTGTATTTTAAGCCCACATGCTTTGCTCTGGTATTGGTGCCATAACAACGTAACTGAATAGAAATGTAGATGAAGAAATTCATGAAAATCTGCAAATAGAAACCAGCTCTGATCGGATTTGTGTCAGTTGACCACATTGCAGCCAAGGCTCTTTCATGCTCACAGTATCAGCCTGGCACAGGTACATATGTGTATATACCTGCATGTATACATTTAATTTGTGTACCTGCACAGTTCTGTGTTGAAAATGGAACTGGGTTACATTGTGTGCAGTTGCAGTTTCCTGGGTCTCAAATTGTTTCCTCACACTGGCAAGTCCCCCAGGCAGGGAACAGACCTCCGACTCCTCCATGACCTAATGAAGCAGGAAATATCATTAGCTGCCTCGACTTCTACATGGCCTGAAATCAAACCGATGCCTAATAGGGCTGTTGTGTGTAGAAAGCACTGCAGGCTGCTGTCATAAAAACACGGTGCAACTAATGCTATGTGTTCCTCTCACACTAAAACCCATGCACACACACAAACACAACAGATTTTGTTCATGTAATAGCTTCAGACTCAGACATGATTTGGAAACCAGAGAGCTCTTGCAAAGTAAAGCCACTATGTCAGTTTTCTGCGTCTTGATTCTATATTCTGCTCAGTGATTGTAGTCTCATGTTTCCCCTCAACCTTTACAGTGCATGTATATGCAGGACTACTGACCTCCTCCCCACCCCCCAACTGTCATTACTTCCACTAATACTGCATGACAAAACTGGGAACAAAGGTGATAATACCTGCAGAATGTGTATGGCAGCTAACGGGCGATGCAACCAGTCATTTAATATTTGGATCAATTTAAGACCCGGGGGGGTATCAGAATTAGAAAAGATCCAACTTAGAACACCAGAATATTCTGAATCATCACGTCATGGTGCCCTGATAGTTCTGCTTTATATGAAGTATACTGTGGACTTGAGCCATATGCAGTGAAAAGTCAAACAGACCAACATAATGAATGTAGAATATGATCATATATAAAGTTAGGTTCAAATTTCACTAGTGTGTTTTTCTGAAAATGGATCATTGCAGGCAGCTCTTGCAGACAGATACATGCTGTAGCTGAAATAATAAACCATCCATGCAGACAGACACTGTGGTACCCCGCTGGGGATGGTGTTGTCTGCTCGCTTGGAGACAGCTGCCTGGTACATGGCCATGCGGTTGGTCAGTGGGATGACCTCTGAGTCCTCAGAGTGAATCCGGTTCCTCTGGTTTAAGTCTTTCAGGTAATCCTGCCCTGGTTAAACCTGCGCTGCCAGCAGCTAGAGCACAAACAGCCAATACCGACTGTTTAGTCTCTTGGAATGTTACCAAAATAAAGTTTTTCTCTTCACATGAGTTATTAGGTGGTCACTGAGAAATATATTTTCACAACTTGTATTATAGAGAATATCTTTGAAAATGCTACGGTTGAGAGTGCAGGTGGTGCTCTTTTGAATAATGCATTCAAAATGCTCTACGGGGACATTATTTACATCCATTTCAATCTATTACACACATCCCAAGACGTCCAGTTACTTAGAGAGTGTACAGGATGTATTATAGAGGGATATAAAAACTCCTTCCTACCCAGAGTGAGGATTGATTTGTCATTAGGTGTGTTAGGTGACAAGAGCCATTTTGTTTTCTTCCCAAATCCCATCCTTGATTTTAATGATGGCCTTGGAATACTGATAGCCACGTGTTTGTCTATCTCCTATACATTTCTTAGGACAACATCCGGTCTTTGAATGGGTCAGTAAAATAAAAGTCTAATAAATTATCAGATTATTATTTTGATCTTTAAATCACTGGATTACCACTCATTTAATTGATAGAAGGATTGCTTGTGTCCTACACCTTTAATCAAGATGGACATGCATCATGGGATTTAGATTCAACTTAAGCGTGATTGGACTGAGTTCATATCTGGAATTACATCAGCCAACAATGCGGAACGAAATTGAAAGTTGTTGTTAATCTGTGAAGTACTGAATATGTATGAACTGTTGTTGACAATAAAAGGGTAAAGTTTGGATAGAGCTCCTGAAAATATGCAGTATAAATATCAAAGATAGATCGGAAGAGCACACGTCTGAACTCCAGTCACAGATC
>OMOW01030757.1:0-17172 GCA_900312555.1 Lamprogrammus exutus
TAGGAATAGACGTTTCATAAAAGCAGGTTTTTAAGGAAGGCTTATATACACAGAGCGTATGCCGAGTATTTGGGTCTTTCCTGCTGATTTGTATTCTGCCTAACTGTGCAACCTGAGAGTGAGTGACTGGCGGTCAGAGCCCAGTATTGACTGCTCTGAGGGTGTAATGGAGGACGGGGTGATGGAATCCAGGACATGAACACTCTCACTGTGGCTTGTGCAGCAGAGCTATACAGGATATAACCAGGCCACTTTATCATTCTGCTGGCTCCATGCAGAGATGTGCAGGGCTCTGTGTTTAGAATAATGCCTCTGCCTTAAATTAGATTCCATTGATCCTGGTTTTCCCAATAACTGTTCAACCAGGATGGATGCTGGTTTTATTGGGGGTCAGGGAAGACATTTGAAATACTTAAGCAGTAAGTACAGAGGGTAAATTAAATTAGACAAAAGGCAGGTTGACCTGATCGTCTTCTTACAGGATTGTCAGACCGTGTTTGTGTCTTTGTTTCAGTTAGCTGGACCAAAACACAAGCTTATAAACATTTAGTAATACTTTTACTACACTGTTGTTACATGATGGCAGTCACAGACAGGAGCAATTAAAAAGTTAATTGGCCAGAAATGATATAATATATCATCAGTAATCTAACATGATGTTAATATCTACCTACTTGTTTGGTCTGTGGTTACTTTTTAGTAAACATACAGGAAATAAAACAAAGTCAATTTTTCTCTTTACTGAGCCCTCACTATGTTCTACTGCTAGAATGCATTGTCATGCATTCTAACACGCAATAAAGACAGTGTGTGTGCGCGCTTTAAGATAATACCATAAATCATGCATATACTGTATGAGCGCTGAATGCACTGCCTCAACACGTGCATCCATAATTGTAGATTGGAATGACACAATGAAATGGCAATTAGAGCATCTTTAGCTTCAGTAATGTCACATATTTCTGAGTGAAAGAGTGCGGGGGAGGGGTGACTTAGCAATTGGGGACCTCGGTTTTAAATGACAGGAGGGGTTAACTGGGTAAATGAGATTATTAGATCGATTATATGTCCCTGAGTGCCAGATGAGTCATCAAAAATACCCTGATGTTTGAAGAAAAAGGCGAGGTGTTTAGTAAATATGGAAAAATATATTTTCCGACAGGTATTTGACATATACCAATATATATGAATGCTCACAGGAAGCATTGTGATCAGAATGCTACCCGATCTGCTCGTGCTGTGATTGGATCTCTGTCACAGTTATCCAGGTGTAAATGCAGTGCGTACGCTGGAGACACATCCATGAGTTAAAATCTGCCCATGAGTCATAAATGTCACCCTGACTCGTCTTCCTGGCTCCGCTCGCTCTCATTTATTAAGATATATGCTGTATAAGTTACTAATGAATACCTACGACCCGAAGACGGACAGTGATAATCCATAAAGGTCATTTTAAAAATGGACGCGGAACACCCACACAACGGCCCACCTACCGAAGATCTAATCTCAATGCAGGCAGCAGCCAGTTTGAGTCATGTCATTAGATATTCAGATAGCGTGTCTGGATACACAGATGCAAGGTGTAAAAGGGGCTGAAGTATAGTCTACATAATACTAATATTAATATGGTACTGGGGTGAAATAAGTTTGTTATCCTCAGTTTCTGGCTCATCCTGATTCCTCACTTCAGCACACTAACATCCCCCTCACCTGGCATTGCTGTACAGTGAACACGTGGGTTGTAGCTGAAACATTTAGGTGACAGTTGATATTGTGATCACTGACAAATACAAAATGAGAGAAGAAATGGGATAGGAGTGCAAACTGTTTATTCATTAACCATCTGTAGCTGTTCAGACAACACAAATAAATGAAATTATGCAAAATGCAAAGTGATTTTCATGAATAAGTAGTTCATTAATTCAGTTTTTCCTCAATGTGTCTGATTTAATTGAATGGGGGATGCTGTTGACGCTACATTGAGAGAATGGGAGCGCTCAGCTGTCTCTTTAAGGGGTCTCAGGTGCTATCTCTTCATTTAGCGTCGCTCCTCGGTTCATCTTGTTCTTATGTAAACAAAACAGTGCACGAGGAAAAAGCAGCTGCCTCGGAAATATGTGCGTCTTATTTACTTTTATGTCCTGTGCGACGTACGTAGACTGATCTTTAAAACTCAGCTGCAGAGGCCTAAGCTGATTTTATTGTCAGGTTTTATGTCTTAAGGTGGTCGATGGAAATAAGTGTATTTGTTGTACAAGTGTGTTAGTCCACAGGAGCTTTCTCACTTTACAGCTTGGTGCTTCACAATGGTATCTCCTACCTTCTATTAAAGCTAATATCACAGCAACCTTTGTAACAAAAACATCCCGTCATCCATCATAGTATTAATGCTTCCTAGTTAAATGTACTTTGAAATCTCCTCTGGGTCTTCTGGGCGATTATTCACTCCACATTTCACCATGAAACTATTTGTTGAGGAAAGAGGATTAAAAACTGAATCGCATGTTTTTTTGCTACTCTTGCTTTTCTGCAACACAACGCTGGTGTAATCCCTCTAATTTTACTTGTTCACAGCAGAATGAAAGGAAGAATCTGCCGCTTTTCTCAGGTTCAGGTAGTTTATTTCTGGTAATAATGGAAATCAATGTATTTTAACAAACTGAATAACCAACTTCAGCTGTTTATATAAGACTGCATTGTATTGAATGGGCTTTCTGACATTTTGTGAAACCCTTACACAGACAATGCAGTTGAATTTTAATAGCACCACTAACTATGGCCACCACAATTACCACTGAGTTGAATCAAAAAATGACTGACACAATGTTAACAAAAACTGAACATTATTATCTGTAGTTATCTTATAAAGTGACCTCCAAGTATTCGAAATAAAGGCATTTATTGTGTGTCTGAGAGTAAAGTGTCTCCAAAGTGCACAGCAGAGTAGTTGAAGACTTGAACAGAAAGCATCTTATAATCACACCCAAGGAACTTTCCATCACTGCAGCTGTTAGGTGTTTTTCCTCGTGCAGTTAGTGTGCTATTGATCATTGTTGGTCCAAGTCCTTGGGAATCAACTTCTATTGATTTCACCTCACTTGTAAGCTTCTCTTTCTGACCGATGTCTCTGTCTTCACACCAAGCACTTTTCCCAACATCCTAACCTCACTGGACTTTGCCACGGCTTTACCAAAAATAGTTATCAGTGCAGCACTTTCTAAAGAGTTTGGATATAAAAAATACTCACTGGTTTATGCCATTAGGCAGATTAAATTTGCTGTATTTGGCCTGAAACACTATGGAAGCAACAGAAATGTGCTCTGTCAGGTTGTTATATTCCGCACATAATTTTAGTTCTTCGAATAATAATTACACGCAAAATAATAATCTTCATCTGGCACTTCATACAAAGACTCTACTTTCTGAATAGCTGGAGGATTTAACCATAAGGTTGGCCATTAATCTGGGATGCAGTTTCAGTCAATGTTTGTATATGGGATATTACATTAAATGTGCCTCGTCCATCCATCCCTCTATCCATGTTGTAAGCTCGCTCATTCTGTTCAGGGTTGTAGGAGACTCGAGCCTATCCCAGCATACACTGGGTGAGCTTGAGGCATGGTACACTCTCTACAGGTCTATCACAGTGGTGCCAAATTAAGAAACATTCACTAATTCATTGTTTATTTCAGAATTCATTGCTATATTTTTTATTATTTTGAACGTGCATGTAGGCACTACAGTGCAGCCCTTTAATCCCTCGTGAAATGGAGCATAGTCAATTGCTGCACCTAATTTTTACCTTCAGACTCAACCCTCCTCCATGTGATGTGAATGTATGATTCCCAGGTCAAAACTTGACTCTGTGATGTGAATGTTTAGCCCTCTACCTCCCCTCTGCCTTCAAGTTGAAATTTTCTCGCCATACTTGGCATCGAGGGCTGGCCGTACGGACAATCTCTGTCAGAATTTCCTCCACTTTCCTCTTCTGTGCTTACGTTCTTTGGAAGGAGTTTCTCCCTGGCTTTTTGTTTCACCTTCATCTGTATGACGCAAGTCTATTGGATGTGCATTCAACCCACATTAGAACCATTGAGGTGGCACAGCTGTTACAGGTTAAATGACCTGCACACTTTCAGATAGCTTTTCTGTTATTCTGATTAGATTAGACCTCATTCCAGGTTGAGGTCAGTTGGAGGTATGCTGGGAGTCTCGAGAGGTCATTCAACACCATACAATACACTTCAGGCAAATCAAAAATGTGTATTCTGTCCTGGCCTCACTGGTGGAAACAAACCTATCAAGAGAGACCGGGTCATGTCAATCAAATGCAGTCTGTACACCCACACCTGAGGAGAGGTTTCATTAGCTACAATGAAATTAAAACATCTGTGTGGGTGTTCCATGTATGTGCAGGGCCTGTGAGACACATCACTGCAAAAGAACACAATCACATACAACTACTATTATCTCTATCTCTATCTCTCTTTAAGTAGCCTGGTATTCACTTTAATATGGTTTGAATCTCAGTAAATCAAACTAGATTTCCATCCATAATAGAAATCTTTGTTTACCAAAAGCCAACCTATGCAAAGAGATCGAGCAAGGTTGGGGTCCGTTGCTGTTTTTGGCCTATAAAGCCCACTGAGACATGAAGCCTGTGCTTCTTGTTTGGGGTTTTACCTTTATACCATTGCCTCAAGCTGCACCACAGTAAAGAAAACAAAACAAAGGATTTTAGTGGTAAACCATTCATTCATCTCAAAGATACTTCTTGCCATTCCGTCTACAGCGTGTGGCCATATTAGAAACCTTGAAGCATCAGTTAGAGGAATTGATTGAGGCGCTGAAGTTCAGGACTCTAAGGTGGAAAACTCAGCTGGACGATTTGTGAGCTGTAGACTTTCAAATTGCCATCCTGGGGACTCCTCAACAGTGAATCAATAGCCAGTTACAAGGCCACACTCAGATGCTTCTGTTGCAGCTGATGTGTGGGCCCCTAAATGTAGAAAAAGAAATCAGTTGTAAATTGGTTTATTTCTGTAAAGACCTTACGTTCAAATTAGATTAGATTAGATTAGATTAGCCCTGTGGGCAAATTCAGGTACAATTAGGTGTTTGGAGTCATGCTTTTGGAAATTGCAGTCTATTCTTGCTGCACCATGAAAAGTGGAATTGAAGCCTGTAGAGTGTAAGTGGCCTCAGCAGCTGGTCCTTTTCAGCCAGGAGGATAAAGCTTGATAACTGAGACTTTATGGACTCTGAAAAGGTTTGGGTTAGAGTAATCCTGCCCACAACAGACTTTTATGACCCCTGGGCCTAAGCAAAAAACTTGAAATTCCTTCAGCAGCTGGTTATCTTTCGGGGTTCAGCCTCACCTCTCCCCTGGGGGAAGTGAAACAAGATGAAGTCTGAGGCGCCCTGAGGTAACATCAGATGGGCTAAAGAGGATGCTCTATGGTCTTTCCCTCAGGAGGGGACACTGAATTTCCCCCTTAACACACAATGCCTCTGAACCCATATAAACAATGAAATGGATGTTGGCAGCTGTTGTTTTTCTCCTTTGCTGATTGGGTTTAATTTTGATTGGGTAGATAAATAAAGGTGTACAAATTTGGGTATATAAAGTGGTGGTTAGAAGGTAACATATTATTGAAACAAAGAGACTGTCTCATGTTAGCACATATATTGTCTCATTATTATAATTGCTCTTCTTACCACGAGATATTTAATTTGAGACATGAAAAAATAGCTGCATGTTGCAAAATACAAGGAGTGCAATATATAATATTTTCAAAGAGGTCAAAAATGTGTTAATGTTTGACATTAACAGGTTTCCATAGGTTTATAACTATGTGACATTTTGCAAGTAGATATAGCATATAGAGAGAAAGGTATTAGCAAATGTAACACTTGCAGATGAGGTGTCCATTGATGCATAAAAATATAATTCACAGGTACGGTAAATTATTTATTTATGTAAATCAAGTCTACAATCTACAGGGAGAAGAGAGGTATTTTAAATGTGTGTCTACAGCTCTGCAGGGAAACCAGGCAGTAAGGAACATTAGGTAGAATAGGCACATATAGCGGTGCATCATCGGCATAGCAATGAAAGGATTATAGAAACCTAGAAAGAGATAAAAGTTTTGGACCCAGAGTTGACCCTTGTGGTACACCTTAGGTAATGTGGACGGTAGAGAATTGTATGTACAGATGGGAGCAATTCATGATTTCAAAGCAGCATTTCCAATATGATGATTTAAAAGGTGACCTACAGAGTTTCCTTGCACACTAATGTTTACAACAACTAAAATTTACAACTAATTTTGTGCATTTGAAGTTAAAAGAAATACTTTTATCAGTTTAAAAGGTTCAGTCTCAGAACAGAAAAACACACATTTCCTTCAAGAAATGTATCAGTTGCTGAAAAACTATTCTAGACTATTCTAGTTCATATTATTTGCAGGCATCCAGCCTCAGCACCTTGGCACAAATGCCTAAGATGCTCAGTGTTGCAACTTAGGGCGATGAGATGCGGAAGGTGCTCCATCGCTGCCGCAGCTCAACATAAACAGTGTGGGAGTAAATTTACATAATGTAACATCATTACTAAATAGCTGTAAAAGATGTCTGAAGCATGGGACTATAGTCATAATCAGAAACACACACACACACACACACACATTTCTGATAATCTGAATGAGAAAATTTGCCAAATGTGTCAGAGTCAGATCAGAATTTTTACCAGAGGTATTCCTTTTTGAAAATCACCTGTTGGTAATCAGGGAGCAAATTATATTCACAGCCTAGTTTGGTTTGTATACACATTATCTCTATCATTCATGCAACAGTGCAGCAGGGTCCATAAACACTGGAATTTATGGTATATGTCCATGAACTCACAGATTCAGACCCACAGACATCTCCTATGAAGTTGTGTTGATAATGTGCATGATAATGATCACGAAAATGTTATCTGCTCTCTCCTCAGTGAGTCCAGATGTGGCCAGCGATCACAAGCATCATCACCATCACCATCACCATCATCATTACCCATATGGGGAAGATTCTGAAACTGAGGGCAGATCCAGTTCACACGGGAGATTGACGGGAGCCATCTGGGTCTTGATATTACCTTGTTTACCTGCTCTCCTGGCCTTGTAACAGCTGCCATTTTGCAGCATGAGACCTTCAAGACTTAAGTTTGAAAAACTCAATGCAAAGGCAAGAGCAAAGCTCATTTATCACGGAATGAAAGGCACCAACCAATGGACATTACAAGCTCCAATATGTAATGGAGCAGCACTTCCACACAGTGCAAGACACAGGGTAGAAACAAACAGTAATGACTGCATGGAAACATAAAGTACCTTAATGTACTGACGAGACACTGTGCTTGCATGAGGGAGCATATGCATCAGCTTTGAGAATATTAACTGAAGATTACGTTTATCTGTTAAGTGGCATTCATTAACTAATAATGACATATTTAAAACTGCCGAGTTCACTATCAAGACTTACAAAAGGCGATGAAAACAGCTACACTATGTGTTGTAAAAGTTTGGCATTAATTTAATTGTATTTTAATACATAATATATTTGATGTGTAGATATACTGTATGTAAGTGGTAATTTCCTATACTACACTGTAATTCTCTGTACATAGTACAGGTTGTATTTGCTGTGCTCCTCTTTAAAATGGGGTGTAACAACTGCTGTGAAAGGGTGTTTAGTATTTGAATTTGAATTGAAAATACAACTCAGCTTTTGCAATTGCAATATTTGTACCACCACAAATTAAAATGACCTGTTATTCTTATAACATCCTCAAAACCCCTTTTGTATGTGGAAACACGTTTCATAAACAAATGTTTTGTTTAAAAATGCCTCAGATTTACCGCAAGGTGTCTGGGACATGTACAGCACATTATGTTCCACTGCTTTTTTTCCCCATAGGCGTATTTATATATAAGAGTATTTATGAGCACTGCCTCTCTTCACCTATAATAATGCCATGCTGTCCACAGTTCATTTAATTGGTACATTTCAATTGCAAAATTAACTTGTAGCACTACTGCTGAGAGAAATGATGAAAGGTAGGGTGATGGGGCAAAGGGAGAAGGCAAAGCAGAGAATTCATACTCCTTTCGTCTTTAGAAATAGATTTGTTTCCTCAGGAGTCTATTATCATCTTTCAAACTCAATCCTCCTCTGCCTTCATAGGCCTGGATAGGAACCGATAGCTCCTGGAGCTACTGGTGAGGAAGAATCCAATTGCCTCTACCTGCTGCCTGACTGCATACTGCACGTTGCTGTGCTACTGGCCGGTTTTGTGCAGGGAAAAGTAAAATAATTTGTTTTCTGACATTTGCCATGGGTGTCTGGTCAATGGCTGAGAAGGAAAGGTGCTTAAAGACACCAAATAAAGGTTTCTATGGCTCACATCTACTGGGGCACCACCACATCTGCAAATAGAACCCTGCCATGAGGTCCTGTAGAAACTCGCACAATGCGTTTTTCCAAACCAAATGTAAAATTTCATGTGCACACACAAATGCACGAATAGAATAGACCCCCCCTTCAGTTTGAATCCTTGTATAGAATTCCACATAATTTACATTGTAGAATCAGCAATAAATGAAAACACTTCATTAGATGTGGGCTTAATTCATATAGCTCTTACAAATGTAGTATGTATGACCCATTACCATTTAGTATCCTTCTCATATTCTCTTCTTCTTATTGAACTGAGCTTTACATATTGAAAACTGGATTTCAACTTCTATTTTACATTTTTTTTTCAGCCGGTGTGTTTTTCAAGGTAAAATTGCCTCAGGTTTAGTTTTCTAACACCAATGACCCTCTGCACACTAGTCATCCTAAAGCATGCGTGGTAATTGGCAGTCAACATGAAGTTGTTATCTTGATATGAACTCAAGGATGTTTGAGCATTTGAACCACCATAAAAGCAAATAGCTTTTCAACTACAATCTTAAGGTGTCCAAGTAAGAACTTTGGTGAATTTCCCTTTGATATATATGAAATGTGACCTCTTGTAGCCTGTATGACACTTTTAATCTGCGATGCAGTTCCCAAACAATGTCGGTGGTCACTGTTTAATCACTTTACTACAATGGATTAATTAACTACCAACCAAGGTCACAAGTGTCCCCCCCGCCCCAAACCACTGTGATTACATCATTGGTCAGCACCATCTTAATTAGTGCTATTATCGTGTGAACATTGTTGTTAATGACACTATTAAAGGATTATATTAAGTTTCTCTAGAAACTTAATAAAATCAGAGATAACGGACAAAGCCGAGGGCAGGCAGAGAGACTAGTGCAGACCTAAAATGGATGTCATGTTATAATATTGCTGCTTTACTTCAGGAAAGTCTTAAACTTGTTGTAATCTGCAATTAATGTAGCTACATTTTGAGACAGAGGAGGAAGAAGAGGAGCAGATGATGCTAACTTCCGTGATGTGCACCCACATTCAGACTGGTGGGATCCTGCAGGCAAAGCGATGTGTGTGAGAACCTCAGGAATAACATGTTTACTCAGTAATATTCTGTTTGCATTGCAGAGTGGCTGTATTATTTGAAAATGAAATACACGACAATCTATTTTGTCTCAGACTTTGTAAATGTTCCTGTTAGAAAGATTGTCAGTGTGTTTATTGTGATCAAATATGGTTGTAATAGTTTCACTGAGATTACGAGAATTCTGTTATATTAGTTATACTTAATCGATAAGTCTATTTAACCTGAACACTTTTTCCTCAATGTTTTCCACAGCTATAGGTTGTTATCCATTTTGTCCATTCACCCATCCTGCTCTAGGTTCTTCTCCCATTTTACAGTGACTAGAAACACTCCAAGGAAAGCTGGCTAGAGGGCATTATTACTAGGTGTTCAAAACATCTCAAGTGGTTTGTATCAGTGCCAAAGAGCAGCAGCTGCATACCAGGGTCCACCTAAATCCAAGAGCTGCTAAGTCCTCATATCCTCGTCCCTTGAATTTATACTTTTGGTCAGTACTTTAAGATTGATCATACATGAGGGCTGACTGCTAAATTGAGATCTTTGCTTTATTGCTCAGGTCTCTTTTTTTTTTTACTGCTGCAGTCCCATATGACGTCTTTGTTACTGGCACCCAATCTCCCAATCCTTAGGATAATCAACTGATCCCTTCATTCTGGATTGGGAAATTCATCCATTTCCAGGAGAGAGCAATAGTCTCAAACTGGAAGGTTCTGATCTTCATCCTGACTCCATTGTGCTCAGCAACAAAACTGCTCCTGCCCGATGACGGCAAAAGGTCAAAATCAAATAATCATGTCCATCAACACCTTACGGAGGCTGACGCATAGGCCTTTTCAAATTCACACGACCCATTGATTACCTGTGAGAAGGTAAAAATGGTCCCTGTTCTGATTTCAAGACAAAATCTGCATTGTTCCTACTCAGTTTGAGGTTTGACACTCATTTGGAACTGAAAATATATATGTTCCATCACACCTGTGTAAGTTCAAAGGAACTCCTATAGACATCCATGAGATACAGGGGGCATATGAGCGGCCTGCCTTTCTGCAGTAGGATTTTCACAAAATCTTTCTTTCACTTTCACTTATTTATCATGACTATTTCAGAAGCAGGGAGCTGATTGTAACTAATAATAGTGACACGCACACTGTGAACAGATAATTGCTCTATATCTGGCCATTTAGTGTTTGACCACCAAGGCATCAAAATGTTGAGGGAAAATGGTTCTTCAAAAGATTATGTGAAGGTTGAAATGACTGAACTGACTGAAGTCTTCAAATTCAATCTATTAAAAGAATGGCTTTTCTTTTCATTGGAAGAATACATCAGTATTATACGTTGAGATGCATTTCCAGAATCATTTTTAGTAAGTCTTATAAGTCTATTTGTGATCAAATGACTCATTTTGGACCAGGGCACCAAGTGCAGTTAGCCTTTGAAGAACCTTTTCCTTCGGCCTTTTTCATTATTGGTAACTGTGGTTCAAGAAACTCTCAGTAGACACTAATAGGACAATGTTCACTGCACAGACAGAGACCAAGAATGGAATGGCAATATTAATGAATGCCTGCATTTTAAAAGAGCTGAAGAGCTGCTGGAGTGAGTCTATTTGTAATGCATTTTGTTTTCTTGAAATTTACTTTATGTTACCTGAGGTAAAGCTTAAGACATATGAAAAGTTATCTTTGGAGTCATTTTATCTCAGCATAATCAAGAGGGGCCGATGGGACCACCCGATGCAGAATACTGCTGAGAACTGCTTAAACATAGACACAGATTAATTTCATATTCCCGCCCAGGCTTCTGTTTCACTCAACATAATTACCATGACCTTGGAAATGGCTAACATTTAGCCTCGGCAAGCTTTAATCATCTCAGTGCAGATATCTTCTTCAGTTATTCATTATAAAGCCTATGCTGCTTAACTGTGAACATGGCCTGTGCCTGTGAATGAGTCTTGAAGATAAACATTTTGAAAATGTATTAACATAGCATTTCCCGAACAACTTGTATTGGCCTTGCAGGCTAATGGTAATGTCTGAATAAGAATAATTGTCATTTGATTTACAATAACTTCTTACTCTGCCTAATCATCTTTCCTCCATTTTTCTGAAGGAAATGTGCAAAAAGTGCTGAACCCACCGGTTTGAATCCCGCTCTGTTCAGAAGAAATCCATCCCAGCGTTCCACAAAGAGTTGCTTACTCTGGGGTCCATGTGTCAATGTGTGCACCTATTGTTAAATCCCTCCTACACAAACTTAATGCGGATGTGCTTGCACAAGCCACATAGACACATACAGTGATTACTACAAAGTGAAGAAGTGAACAATAGCACTAACAGGTGGAGCTCAGGTTAAATGCTGCCATTGACCCACACAGTGTAAAAATTTAGAGACATGATGAATTATCACAGGTCTGTTTTACTGAACAGCCAAGGCTCAGATTCAGCAGCAAGGTTAAGAACCTGCATTTATTCATGACTGAGCTGATTCATATCATTTCTATTATTCATTTGTTTCATTTTTCACTTTCACATTTCTGAAATATTCTGCGATATACTGCGTCGCTGTCTGACAAAGAAGAGCCGCCATTAAAGAGGATCCACGAAAGCCCGGCAGATGAAAAAAAGACAACGTTGAAGAAGATGAATAAAATGAAAAATCAATTGCATTAATATTATATTATAACAGATTTGCCATGACAACAGGAATCAATGTGTTGATTTCCCTCTCTCTGTGTACGAAAAAGCCAACATTTTTCACCTATCATCATTTTCAAAAGAGAAATAATGATGAAAAGATCAAAAATGGGTCGATTCCCTCCCGGTGCGCTTTCCATCCCCAGCTTGAAAAGAAGTGTGTCACCTCCTTTATCTTCATCTTCCTCACCCACATGTCTCTCTCGGATGGCTCGTTGGCATTTGGGCGCACAGTGTAGTGTGTGTTGGGGATGCAGCACACAGCAGAAGGCTAATTTGGCACACAAGGAGACATTAAGACAGGCTGTTGGTAATCCTTAATAATCTGCTAAATCAAATGTGCAATAAATGCTTTCTAATTTTATGAGGAAGGCACAGATTTAGAAAATCTTCTAGTTCAAACCCAACAGCTAAAAACCCTGAAATCTCTGCATTGATATATTATGCATTAAAGAGTGGCTGCTGGTTTATTCCAGATCATACACTCACATATGCTCAGAATCTTAAATTTCAGCATCAACACCATCACTTCTGATATCGTTTTGGTGAGAAGAGTTTCATTTTATTTACTGACCTACTTAACGCTCCTCGTATAAACTTGCCTGCCACTTCTCAGTCTGTCCCCATGGCCACTGACCCATTTGACAAGCCAACCTTACTGTTATAAATTTCAAATTTTCCTATCACATAAGTCATGCTTACACCCCCCCACCACCACCACCCATATTATTCATCGGCTGCACATCACCACACCGGAATCCTGCTCTCCAAAAATCCCACCTACATTCTCTTCCCATATGGCGCAGGGTGGGTGTCATGCATCAGCCTGTTGAGGTTAGATAAAGGGTGCTCATAAAACCGTGGCTCATAAAATTTCAGTACACAGACACACAGCAGTATTGTGTTTGTGTTGCACATTAAGAACATGCAAAGTAACTTCAATAAATTTGGGGTTTTACCCTTTCCACATTTACACCATGGATTAACATGCAATCTTTATCCTGGTATATAATCCATATAATGCATGATGTAAATGCGTGCAGAACACATTGTGATTGGAATGCTATCCGATCTGCCTGACCACATACAGTGCGTACCTGGTCTGACTCGCAATGTGATTGGAGCGCTGTCACACACATAGGGATCTCTGACTTATGCAGTGCATACAGTGAGGACGCATTCATGAGATAAAATCTGCCCCCAAAATTGAAAGCATCACCCTGCCTCGTCTTCCTGGTTCCACTTGCTCTCATGAGATGCACTCAGAGATATGCGAGTTCATTGTGGCAGGTTTAGAAGTTATTTGTAAAATTTCACTGTTATTGTTATAGCGCCACCATCAGGTTGACTGATGTTTCTTTTTTTTCTTCCCTAAGTAGTGAATGCAATTAAGTTTGAGAGCCAGAATGATTCAGATTGGAAGTATTTTGTTTTCTATTCATACTAATGTAGATACCAGGTTCAGATGTTCTGTTTTTATCACATATTTTAGAAGCTGCTTTGGGAGCTCAGCCTTTGCGGTTTTCTGTTGTCTGACAGAGAAAAGGAGAACCGAATCATTCCTGCTGGCACTGCAACCATATGCATTTCACATAACAGCATGTGCAACTTTGTTCCTTGTTTCTACCCTTTTTCTTAGACTTCTCATCAGTGTGGTGTCAGGCCCAAATCTACCTCTAGGTTCCCTTTGTTTCCCAGTCAAGTGGAGGGTCAAGGAGGATAAACCTGTCTCGACTCTCTTCTGTGAGGCATGCTAATATGGAGCCTTTTGGTCGTGAGGTGGCGAGGCCCTCGGGGAAGGTTTTGCACTGAACTATTCTTGTCTGTAGAAAGATTGGAGGTTAATCTGTCTCTGCTTTTCAAAAGAGTTTTGCTGTGTAATTCTGTCGAAGTCCTAAAACCCGAGAGGAAAGAAAAAGATGGGAGAAAGACAGGGGGCTTGGGGGGGGGCTTAGGGCATGTTTAGTTTGCAGATGCAGTTCGATGGAAAAGCTTTTTGACAAAGACTCATTTCGTATGAGATGAAAATGAGTCCTACACAGCTAATAACAAAGGGAAATGTAACATGTGACACATTATCTTAAACAAACCTGCAAACTACATATACTGGGTTGATTTCTCTGTACTGCAATTAAGGCAAAAATGCATACATATTTATTTACAGTTACATAATCAACATCTGTTACTCAGAGGAAACATGGAAGTTCCCAGTTGATACCAATTTCAATTGAATTAAGGTGCTTATGTTTTAATGAGCATGTAAAGATACGGACAGAGTGCCCACTGTCAGATGTAAGGTTGAGGGTTTTCACATGCAGATTGGGGGTAAATGCAGGAGTCATAGCCCTTTTTATACATAGTCCACCAATTTTGGGGAAAATGCATAAGGACTATGTTCCAAGAAACGACAAATAGCTAAGGCCAATCTTCTATGTTACCACTGCCTCAGGATTTTTATGGACTTGCGTTGGCTAGTTCGTAATGTTGGCATCCATCATATGTGTGTTGAGTATAAGTAAAATAATTTGTGTGATTTTACTTCTGCATATTGGATGTCACTAGCGTGTGTACCCAGCCAAATGGCTGCACATGCAAATGAGTTTTTACTTAATACTGGTGCAGAAAAAACAGCAATGCTTGTGCTTAATATTGTTTAAAGTGCCTCAGAAATAAATAAGTCTCATTATTTTTTGTAATTAATCTAGCTGAAACTGAGCTCAGCTTAACATATCAAGTGTCGGCTGCTGTCTTTGGCTGATCAAAGGCCTTGCAAAGGAACATTCTAAATAATGTCTGTATTTATGTCAATGTTAAGTTGTCCAATACCTATAATCCCCAGAAATTGTCCCTAACTTGTATCTGACTACAAAAAACTAAATCATTAGTGTAGATGTAAAAATGATTGCACATAAGGCACCTAATAGAGCAGGGTTTTTATTAATTTTAATTATTTATAGTCACAAGGAATAATATGACTGCCTTTCTGTTAAAGTAGAATTTCGCGGTCATCCAGGTCATTGGATATCTAGTAGTACTAAGTCAAGGCAGCCCTCACATTTTGCCCATATTACCCATGGAGTTAACAATGATAAGTCTCAGAGGACACTGTCCTGAACTTAAGAGGCTACTTGGATGAGTGGTCATATGTACTCAAGACTAAACAAGTCCATTTGACTTGAAATATTGCTATTAGAGACTAGTTACCAGGTTTGATGGACAGTTGTATTGTCCTCTTAGATTGATTTTACTTTGGCTTTGCGAGAGGGGTTATTGTAAAGTTCACTATAAATACCTTAGGCTAACCAAGTCAGTTCAACAATCGCCTGCTCAGTCCCTACACCCCTCGGCCTATGCAATCTCACTCCATTAGAGCATTTACGTGGAGGATTTTCCAGTTAAAGTTAAAGTTAAATTAATTTTTGACTGGTTGACTAAGTCACCTTGACCTCAGTCCAAATGAGCAGATGTTTCCTATTCCTAACATCAGACTGAAAGAAAAAAAAATGCTTGAGCTGGTCAAAGGGTTTGCAACCTTAAATGTCTTTAATGAAGTCAGTGATATTAAATTATCCAATTACTTTTAGTCCCCTAAAATTGGGTCAGATGAATACTGTTCACCCATTATGGATATAAACACACTAGAAGTAAAGCTGCAAGTCCAGCACTTTGGCACATTGGATTTTAATGACTGCAAGGTTGGAGTACAGAGCCAACACAACAACATAATGTCTAAATCCATAGATGCTGCAGTGCTTTTGGCAAAGAAAACATCAACATCTGGTCAAATTAGTTTAACGATAAAAGTGTAACAGATTTAAGAAAAAGTGCCAATTTTTAATGAAGCTACTTAAAGAGAAATGTGATACTTTTGGAAACTTATTTATGCCTTATTATTCAATTCTAGGTTAAATCCATTTAATTGCTTAACTCTTATGGGAGAGAAAATTGAAAAGCAAGATTTAATTTCACAGGTCTCTATTTTCAGGGGATTTTCGCCATCTCCAAAGCCCTCACACTATTACTTGTCATGAACAAAGCAATTACACTCAGCGCCTGGATGAAATGTGTCATCAGAGAATCTATTAACAATGTCCTCAGACCTTAATATTTACACCACCCTACTTTCAGAGGCAACACTGAGCTTTATGAGCTGTGAAGGACACCCAAATGGCAATACGATCAGCTCGGTATCATTGTCAGATAATGTCAGTTGAAAGATTTGGCTGCGTTTCAGTCCAAGTGCATCAAAAGGACAAACTCAAGACAAAAAGTGACAAAAAAATTTTTAAACATATGAATCATACAACACGTGCATGAATTGATAAATGTAAAATAAATAAATGTAGCATATTTGTGAGCGGTCTAGAATGAGAGAATGGGGTAATGTTTGGTTTAAAGCTGCTTGCTTCTGCCAGTGTCTCTCGCTGTTTGGGTCTGTTGGGGTCTGTTGGGGTCTAACTCCCCCTGAGACTGTTTCAGGTTTTCCACAGGTGTGTTGTTGGTTGGATCCAAAATTGTGGACCTGTGAAGACCACTACTAAGCAATCAATACAATAAAACAGCCCTGTGATAAATAAGTTAAAAATTTTGTTCAGTCTTTGATTCAATTCTTGGGTGATTGTTGAGGCTGAGTCTCTTTCCTGTGCCTTGGATCAGGATTTTATCTTCTGCTGTATCTTTTTATCACTTTTGTAATTTGCTGTATTGTTGTGTTTTTCCCACCTGCGGTTCCTATTGCACACCTGGCTGTTCGTGGAGAGGGAATCTCTCTTTGAATTGCCTCTCTCGAGGTTTCTTCCTTTTCCTTATACACTGAGGTTTTTGGGAGTTTTTCCTTGTCTTCCTAGAGAGCTCTGGGCTGGGTCGGGAACCGTCTGTGGGCCTGTGAGGCCCTTTGAGACATTATGTGATATTGGGGTATAT
>OMOW01030762.1:0-10389 GCA_900312555.1 Lamprogrammus exutus
CGGCGACCACCGAGATCTACACTCTTTCCCTACACGACGCTCTTCCGATCTCAATGTGGTGGCAAGTTAAGATTGTGTGGCGGTGTCTGTGCCTGTCATGTTACATTCATGTCTGTGTGTGCATGGTTGCTCCTGTGTGTGTGTGGATTTTCAGGTTGAGGTTGTAGGAGGAAGGTTGACCACAGAGGCCTTAAATGTTTACCAGGGGACCCCAGGAGGCCGGGCCGGAGCCTCCCTCTCTTCTGATTGGACAGCACAACTTTCCCGCGAGTCTGAGAGGCTGTAATTTGCGGAGAAAATGAGAGGAATGGGGGTGAAAGGTGCACAAGCTGGATATGAAGCACAAGCTTTGCTAGAGCTTTCACAGATGCTTTCACATGAGAGAGGGGGGGGACTGATGTAAGGATTAACATGGGGCCACATGTTGGAATGGAGGGGATGTCCCTCTTTAATAATACTTAAGGCTCAGCACATTAGAGGAGGATTGCTAAAATGTATGGCATGAATATCATATTTTAGTTATGATCTTAACAGGAAATATTGTCAACACAGAAGAGAGAGAGAGACAAAAAGGTCTGGGATTCACATAGGAAGACATGAGGCAAAGTATGGGCTGCAGGAAATAAGCAGTAATTGATTTAGAATTGAAAATTGTACATGTTGTAATTTGAGCCTGCATGGCCTCTGGACACTTGGTAATCACATTGTGTGTGTGTCACACAATATTTTGTAGCACAGAGTTATAATTTGTAATAAACGCTACAATTATAAAATTCTGAATATTATGCAGATTATAGTATTAATTATATCAATTACTGCAAATAGACTGTTCCTTGTTTTTATATTTTGGTCCTCTGTTTATTTTTAAACAGAGAAACTGTCCGACTGTAATGTGACACCTAATGTTAACACTGAAATGTGAAGTTGATGTACGGTAATGTTTATGTTTGCTGCTAAATGTTATTGGTAGTGAGGCCCCTGTAACCTCAAATTACACCAAAGTTAGGGAGAATACTGTGAACTTTACCCTCAGAAGAACTCTCCCAGGTCTGGGTTGTTGGCTGCGCTGTGAGGTTTCGGAGACACAGCTGTAAATAGCCAAGGGTGCGGACAGAAAGTTTGGCCTATATTTAGAGGTTGGACTTGACTGGTAGAACTTGTTTGCCAACATCAACTTATGTACCAAGAAGAGTTTGTCTCAGTGTGTCTCTATAGGACAGTTCATAAACACTAACCTTATTTGGCTGATTGCACGAATGAGAAAGGCAGTCAGTAAATTTCTGTTTTAAAGCTTTTCTTTGGACAGCGGTTCTCAAACTGTGGTATGTGCCGCACTGGTGGTACTTCAAGCACCCCCCGGTGGTACAAAATCATCAGTGCGGGCTGATGACTCTGGAAGTATAGATATATGGGAATTCTGTTTTTGTGGCAAATTGTTGAAAAATAACATTTGTTTTATTTAGAAATAGATTTTTAAAGTTTATTATTCTCATTTAATGAGGAATTAGATTTTCAACAACACCAAAGACCATAACTACCTGCTCCTTGTTAATGTAGAATTGACTTGATTTGGTATTTGAAAAAGTTATAACCAAATGTGAGTTTTTCCCATGCAACTTTATTGAACATTGTTCACACAACACCAGAGTTGTGTAACATGGCGTAAAATAATGGTTCTTAAGATGAAACACTCAGTGCCCTCCATTGTTTGCCAGCAAAATGATAAAAGATCTAATTAACCTGATATTTCATTCATTAGAGCCCGATTCAGAGTTGGTGACGTAAGTGGGACTGCTTAAGTTAGATGCGGCATTCACATTTGGTAAGCAAATCGGCCTTAAGTGCGCATTGAGGGATTATGTGAGGAAACACTTGAGAAACTTATGAATGTCTTTTGTCAAACGAAGAGTGATAAATAGTATTGTTTATTGTGTCTTCTGGCACGGTTCATCTGGCAGTGATTTAGTAGGGTACAACAAACAAAACCCATTGTTTTGTTTATGTTAAATTTGGCCCACTGCAGTCTCCACAAAATGCAGATGCACGCACACTCAAACACACACACACACACACACTGTGGCACATTCATGCATGCAACTCTTAAATGCAGGGGGAGCATAATAGTATGACAATTAATTATCCCCATGTCCTGAGTCAGGTTTCACATACACCGGCTGGAAGTAAATGGCTGCCACAATCGGTGCTCACAGGGCAGCGAGGAAAAGAGCGAGAGAAGGCGAGAGGTGGGGTGGAGAGAAAGAGGCTGAGTGAGGGAAGAAGGGTGGTTCACATGGGTATGTCAACATCGAGTCCTAGTGATAATTATAATCGTCCGGTCTCTGTTTCTGTCACTCTCCCGTCTGTCTCTCCAGCAACATGGCCGTCTCCTCCAGTCTCGTATTCTTCCTCCTCATTTCCCCCCTGGGTTTGCTGCCCACTCCAGGATGTACATTTCTGAGGGACCACATGACATCAACAGGTACGTTACTGGTGTTTTTATTGGATTGTGTCTGGACAAATGAGCAGGAAACATGTTATGACATTGTCTGTTATCAGCCATTCTTCATACAGTTGGTCAATCTCATGCAGAGCATCAATGAATCATTAACAAATGTGATTTAGGTTTTGTGCGCAGCGTGTTGTTGACACTTGTTATCAAGTCTTATGTCAGAACTGTTGCAGAATACATCTGCTCAGATACATGTGGAAAGTTCACTGTTGAGCAAACCCTCCTCTTTCCTAGTTTTGGCTTGTCAAATAGGCTGCTGATCAGTAGCGCTTGGGTAAATAGATGGTTTGGGCTTCTCTGTCAAAGTCCAGGGACATGAACAAGAAGCGGGATGTTCTGCCAGCTAATCCAGCTGTCACGGAACCATTTGAAATAATTGGGTGAAAGAATGCCGCAGTTGAGAAAGATGGGCCCATTTAGAGCTGGAGCACTAAAATTCCTGCAGCGATCTTGGAGGACACGATTAAGAAATGTCAAAATCAATTCAGTTTAGTCTTCTACCTCAGAATTTGCACAGTGTATGCTCAGAATTGATCAGTTGCTGCACAGTCTTAGCATTTATAAACGAGTCCTCACTGTTGAGATGATGCCACCCAACTCAACTCAACAAAATTGTTTGCGTCTGCTGGTTTCCCTCTCAAAATGTACTCATTCTTGTAAAAAAAAAACACAACATTGGTCTCTGTTGGTGCTGCTATGATTCTTGGGGTGTTTTTTTTAATGTGGAATGCCTCCTCTGGAAGATGGACGGTTTCCTATAAAAACCAGTATAGTACACTGGCCTGATTCAGTCTATATATAGTTTAATTTGAATTGAAAGCACCCTGTGAATTTTTGACATGCATTTTGTTGCACACAGGCTTACTTGAAAACTTAAATTCTTTGCCCTGTAAATGCGAGTTGTGGTACGGGCAAGCTTTTCCCATCTTTAAGTTGAATTTGATCAGGTATTAGCAAATTTGGCAAATGCAAAGAAGATAGAGTTAGGGCCTTGCCAACATCAATTCACGAGTAAAAATATACTTTACAAGCATCTTGGATTACTAAAGTTATTCTTAATTCTTGCCTGCAAAAAGTGGGCGAACTAAAGATGTGTGTGTATGGGGGGGGTTTGGCACTGAGTAATACAGTGGTACAAAAGAGCACAGTGGACCCTGGACGAACATGTCATGATTTTGTCATGAAGTTTGGAGATGATATAGTAGAAAATAGAGTTGCAAGAAGTTTTAAATAGTTATTTGAAGCTTACCTGTGATATTGGCTACACCCAGGTTAGAGTGCTTGTGGGCTACTTCCGTACAAACTTCATCGCATGTGTGCGAAGGGTACAGTTTCCTAGTGAGGAACTCAATTTGGGAGGAGTAAAGATTTCGTATGCGGCTTGACGAGACTGATGCATGCACTGATGCATTTTACACTTGGCTAAGTTACATCTGTCACCCCCTAAAGTGGTCTGAACAATCTTGGTCTGGGACACTAGGCCTTTTCACGATTGGATAGCTATCTGATTAGCCCAAGACGCATGAAATGACCAAGTGTAAATACCCTCACTGTCTTGTCAGTTGTGTTCTGGCGTGTATCGGCTCATTGGCTGATGCAGCACCTGTTGCCAGAATGCAAAGTGTAGTAACACTGAAGGAATCTTTGATTCAGCGAGTGAGGCGCACTTTCAGTATATTGTTGCTGCGGGGCTGCTGGTGCTGCAATCCAGCTGTCAGTTTGGCATGTGTGTTTTTGTCCTATTGTCATAATGTAAGACAACAGACTCTTGTCTATTTCAGACAAGCAGATTAGGGCTTCACATGGCTACATCTTATGTTGGTGAAAATCCTGTGAAAAATAAGAACCCATCTCCAGCTACACCTGAAGGTTGCCCGCTCATCTTGTGCTCCTCTGCCAAATCAACGCTTGACACAACCTTTTCTTTTTTTTAGGGTTTCTCCAGACAAATTATTACTCTCGTGAAATCTTCCTGCTTATGTGTTTCCTCTTTGAATATGGCTTTGTTTTAGTGCATGGTAGTGATATAGATTGTTTGCATCCTACTGATACGTGTTGTAGCCTCGCCTGGCTCCAGAGATTTATTTCAGACAATAATTGCTCCTCTCTTATTAAACTTATGAAACAACACCTCTTAATCTTGTGTATGTTTGATACCAGAAACTTCATTTCTGTGTTGATGCTTCACCTCTCAACTGTCGGTGCGTTTACATGCACGTCAAAACTTCAATTACACTCCAGTTAAGATCATATTTCAATTTTTTCATATTTCATAGATTTAAACTCCTGCTGGCATTCTGAGGGAAAACTACTAACTTTACTGGCACTTTGAGCATCAGAAATTCTCAGTCATCCTGCTGTGAAGATTTCAGTCCTGTTTTTAAGAAAGAGCTCATGCTGAGGAGAGGAGGAGCATGGGAGGGGATTGAGTGAGTGGTTTGGTTTCAGTTGGATCAAGTGCTCTGAGAATCGGAGGTAATTAGTGCCCTGATGCTCCTGAAGACAAGCGGTAACGTGTGAAAACCAGAAATGCACTCAGAGAGATGCTACACCTGTGCTACAAGTTTAGTGAGTTTAAAGTGGTTTAATGATAGCATGTTTCTGCTTGAGTGCTTTGGCAAGTACATTTAAATGGTTACAGACAAAGTCAAGGAATCCAGGGAATTTGGATTCTATCTCTCTTACCGTTCAAAAAGTTATAAGTGGTCATTACAGCGCCACCATCAAGCTGAACGAAAAGAAAACAATGGTTGCGAAGGTCTTGACCCTAACCCTTATCAAGCCAAATTTAATTCAAATTGGATTACAACTGTCCAAGTTATCACTCTGACAGACACACAGACAGATGGACGGACTGACGGAAGGTCAGACAGATGCCACCCGCTCGGCTGGTCAGACACAAAAACAACAGTGAAACATACGTGCATGCAGTGTGTAAGTTAAGCGAAAACCAAAGGGAATTTTGAGACCCGTGTCTTTGCCCTCAAGCCTTTCAACCTGACTTTGTATTTGATCAAGAACTGTAGCAAATATCTTTATCTGTGGGTTTACATTACCTCTCCGATAAGCTCTCAGACAACTACTGATAACCAGGTGAGGTCAAACCATCAAACATTCAGACTGGTCTGGCTCCTTGCTATTATTTCCACCACGCAGCGCGGTAGCCCTGGTCTTCCTCAACAACCTTTAAACATCTGTAAACAAAAGGCAGCCACTGATACGGTGAGCAAACTGTGCAAACTGTGCAAACTGTGCCTCTCTCAGGCTTTCCGCTGTGTAATGTCTGATCCTGACACCTGCTTTTCCCCCACACAAGTTTATACTTGAAATGGTTTATATTTGACCTTTTACCCACCACTACTTTTTTTTAAAACACATCTAGGATGGTGCAAAACATATAAAATGCTGTTAAGTAGTTAAATAACCAGTAACAATGTGTTTGGGGGTTGTTCTCAACGCCCTTTGGTAATTTGGTGGGCTGGCCAATTAACAAACAAAGAGAATATGACAGAAGATGCTGATTATGGTAATTTGTCGATGTTTTATGTCTCTTACTATCCGCACACACTATTTCTCTTTCTCCCTGAGTATCTATCCATGCGTCTCAGGAGAACTTACTCCTCTCATTGATCCTAGTGGCCGAGGCTCATCCATGTTCTTGGCCGCTAAGGCGGTAACCAGTGGTAACCGTGCAGAGGTTTGGTCAGCCTGGTCTGTACACACAATCTACAGTTACATCCACTTCAAAGAGAGGCAGTGGGTGTGTTTGCTCTGAGCTGCGCGGTTGGGGCCGTGTGTGGGTTACACTGTCAGAAGTTAAACACAAAGCTGGAAACTTGAAAAGCAAGAGAGACGTGGACTGTATGGTTGGGGCGAAGGAGAACTGCTCTGTAATGAGGGACAGCACTGCATGTAGGAACCTTACCTCGACTTCAATGAAAGTGACTTTAAAGCTTCAGTTTCTGCAGAAAGCTGTAGTGTTCATAGCCAGCAGTGCAGATTTAGGAGGTCTGTAGTTACAGGAACACAGCTCAGACTGATGTTACATAAGCACGGTGGTGTTGATTTAACCAGTCGGAGTGTAAGTTATAACAGCTGCAGAGCCATTTGGGCTGAGTATAATACTAATAAGAACATTATTTACATAGCGCAGAGTTACAGCCGCTTTGCAGTAATGTAAAGTTACAAGAGATGCATAGTCAATAAATCAATAAAACACCAAATTTAATAAATTAAAATAGTACTAACAAGAGCCAGAAGAGTTTTATATGAGCACATAAATTACAAACTAGAATAGTAAGCACGTATTTTTTTTATAGAAATAAGATTTAAAAGCGATTTAAGTAACCATTACCTCCTCAGTGACTGATCTAATGTCCAAAAAGCAAGCTCTTCCAGACCTTAGGGGCAGACTGCAAATGTCCAGTCAGCTTTTGTCACCAACTTTGACCTTGGTGGAGCCAGTAAGACTTCCTCTGGTGGTCTTAAGGATTCAGTATACAGTATAAGACAAAGTAGAAAACACAAAAGACAAAGTTTCCCTCAGGGTTGCTGCACAGAGAAAACAGAAGAAGCCTTAATGCGTGTTGAGCCTTTCAAGATGTCTTTTTGCCATGAAAGTTCTGCTTTAGGCTTTAAGGCTTTTGTCAAGGATAAAGAGGTTAGAAATGTAACCAGGAGCCAAGGCTGGATATGAGTATCTTAAATGTTCACAATAATATCATAAAATTAGTGCTACATTTTACATGGCGGCAAGTAAAGGCAGATAAAACTGCAGTTTTACGTGCCAGGTCACATAGTCAGAGGCTGAATTTAACATCTTGCCTTGTCCTGTGAAATGTTGATGTTTTGCATAGTAAAATAGGTCATGTGAAAAGAGAGAGGAAGATGACGAGTGTGCGCGCAGAATGTGTATGTGCATCTGTGTGCAGGTGTCCATGTCTGTAACCCAGACACCTCAGCCCATCTATATTTACTCTCACTTGGACATAATATGACATGAATCAGCCAGCATTATGGGTTGTGATAGCATTAGAGGAGATTAAGATCATTAGGATAGGCTAATAAATTGCTTCGACCAGAATAAGCTGACTGGGTCACTGCATGGTTAAACAGACCAGAATGCGGCCGTTAGACTTCAAAGCTGTGGGCAGTGAGAGAAATAATGAGGATCAGATGAGAGAGAATGTCAACCAGGGGTTCCCAAACTCTAGTGGGGAAGAACTGTTGTGGTGAACTGGGAGCAAAGACAGGACGCACTTGAGAGTTGGACAGTGGCGCTTTTATAGGCTGTCCCTGAGTTTGTATTTTAGCTATGTGGACTGAGTATGTACATGTGTGTGCGAATGTATGTTGGCAGTTATTACCCCCCCGTGTTTACATTCCTTTCTTGTTGCAGTTTCTCACTCTTTTCCTCTCTATGCTGCCTCTTAGTCTCTGTCTTTCTTGAATGCAACATGGCCTCCGCCTCCTTCTCCACTATCAGGCAAAATATGATGGCTTTAATTTTCCTCCTCAAAAGGCCAAGCTGAGGGGGGAAAAAAAAGAAATTGTGAAATGACTTTCCAGATATTATTCCCCTTGTCCTCCTTCGTTCAAACTAGGTCGCCTGCCGCACACACATTTCGATAGATCCAGTTTTGTGTGTTTGCTTGTGCACTGTGTTTGTGTGTTGGGGGGTGTGGTGCAGGAATATAATGCAGGGCTTGGCATGTGCAGACTGACAGGCACGATTACTCTTTGCACAATGACTGTGTGTGCTGCCAGTTTCTCCATCTGCTTAACAGAAACACACTCACACACAAGTCGATTGTGTAGGAGGAAGAGATACGGAGAATCTGGGCAGGCTCCTGCAATAGTAGTCAGATGTCAGTGCTGAATAGTGAGTTCAAAGTATGTGTGACGTGTATGCACCAGTGCCTAAAGCATTTAGGTGTGCACTTAACCTGGAAACATAAAGCAAGATGTGTCTTAGGTTTTTGTTTGTTTTAATGAATACAATGTTGTTCATCCTTGCTTTTTGTCTTCATTGTGGGAGTTAAGCAAATATGCACTTTAATCTCGTAATGTGTTGTTTAGTCGCTAAAAGGCTTGAGTAATTCATGAAAACACACACCATCTACAAAGCACTGCACTAAATCATTGCCGTGATAACTAAAGCACATTTGTAGCTTGTTGCATTAATCAGTATGCCATCAGGGGTGTCGCAGGTAAATATCAATGAAAACTTGAATGAGTTTAGTATTTAAATTACTGCTCTATCTGATATCAAAGCCAAATAGACGTCACACCAGCAAAGGAAACCTAAATGATATGCTTTAAAGCGCTGTTTGAAAAGGCAAAGATGGATATTTCCCAAATGTTTGGCAGAAATGACGCAAATTCGAATGGAAATGGCCACAGATAGAGTGTTATAAATGACTGAGGCAAGGAAAAAGAGGTTGTGAAGGAGAAGGTATCCAGTCACTACAGGGGGTCCCAGTGCACAGGAGAGGGGAACTTCCCAGTGCCCACACAGTTGACAAATCAACTGAGTGGGCTTGTATAATCAAATTTATCGATCACAATCACATGTGGGGCATATATGATTTAAAACATCACCTAGATTTCATATCATTAATTTTCTTGAGTGTGTTTTATGTATGACTGACCTGACACGCAATAAAGAAGAAAAAAATACTATAGTAACTTTTGGAGATATCCTGCTAACAGACAAAAAAAGCACATCTGAAAACATAACGACCTTGGCTGTGGTAAAAAAAAAACAACAACAACAACAAAGTAACATTCAGATTCAAAGCTTAAGATGAAAAGAAATAAAAAAGGAAATAAAAAAATATCTATCCCTATGCCCTCACTGACATGTTAATCAGGTGTTGTGTGTTGTGAATTACCCCCATAGTGTTTCAAAGAGATGGCGTATACACACAGTGCTGGGCAGTAAAGTGATTTAGCTGTGTGCTTTCCTCAGGTGTCATGTCATCTGTCTAAATCTGCCAAACACACTTTCTATAATGACTTTTAAAAAATAAATCTTGAAGCCAAAAAGTAAAAATAAGACACTCATCCACTCTCGCATGCTCTGCTTTTTGCTGCTTTTTGAAGCATTATTAACTTGAGCACTGACTTAAATCTTCAAATGAGCTGGAAAAAGAGGTAATTCATAGGGTCATTCCCATAGCCCTCACGCTCTTCATGACAATTAATCAGACATTTCCACAATATGGTCACTGATAAAGCCTAATCACACCTTTCTCGCTGCCTTTTTAGTGCTGCTGCCAGCTGGCACATGGAGGCAGAAAGAGTGCTTTATTTAGGCTTTCTTCCAGACCTTAAACGTTAATGGCTAAAGCTGACATGAAAGTATACAGACACAAGCTGTTTCCTAGCTCCTCTGTATGGACTGATAAAGACAGGAAGCAAAGCTAAGAGCTGTTTTCCATTTCCAGCACAAGGACAGGCAGATAGATACATATTGACAGCCAAGTACACACATGCATGCACACAATTAGAAGAGTTGCATTTTCACCTTGTAGCTGAAGGTTTTCAGCCGCTGCAAGCTGGGATTTAGCTTCCTATCACAAAACCTAAGTGCTGGTTATATATTAAGTGTAAGTGTATTGAAAATGGGATGTAAGCCCCCCAAGAAAATATCCAGCCTGTGCCTACCGTTACAACTTCTAGCTTTGGCCAGTTTAATCAAAACATCTTCTTTTTTTTTTTACTTCTTAGCATACTTCTTCATATGATTAACTGCTTTCTGAAATGAATCATGTTTACCCTCTGGAACTTTTATCTCGTGCTTGCATGAACAGACAGTCCACAAGTATGACATCACCTTCATGTCCACATGCAGATCGGAAGAGCGTCGTGTAGGGAAA
>OMOW01030776.1:0-12497 GCA_900312555.1 Lamprogrammus exutus
GCTAAAAGGAACCCAGCAGCAGTCAAAACTAAATGATAACTTCATGTGGGTGTTAAAAGTCTCCATTCATCTCTTCCCCCAATGCATTAATCAGGCTTGATAAGGGTTGTCAGCTACCTGCTGTGCAGCTTTATACTGCAGACTGTTGTCAGCTCCTTTTTGGTCATTCAGTATGCGTGCTCATTTTTTGCTGTCTTTGAATCTCAGCCAGTTAGATCCCCTTTTATTCAGAAGTCTTTCATAATTAATAAACCAGTGGAAACAGCAGCTGCTTCCACAGGGAGAGCAATTTTTTTGCTGTAATTTAACTGTCAGAACAAGAAATCACTCAGAGAGCGCAAACCTCTGCCAAGGCTGAACATTTCTCTCTAATATGCCATAACACCCAAAATATGCATTTATATCTATATTAGACTTTTTTTTTTACTATTTCTATGATCTTTTTATTAGTTTAGGAGATCTTAATGGAAATCACTAATTTGACTAATGGTGTTGTAACTGTTCTGGATGAGAAATAATCATGAGAGTGATAGAGCGATGTTTCCTCAGTGAGAACGTTACTCTAATTTATTTTACAAAAAGATAACAATTTACAACTTCACCCAAAACTCACTTAAGTGCATGAAACATGTTATACAAATAACAGTTCAAAATACAGTACAAAACGTGTGTACATGTGAATTTGCAGTTGACCCAAAATGGCGACTGCACAGCTACGGGTTGTTCTGTTACCGAGTGGGGACGTCGCTCACACACACACACTCCACTCCACAATACTTAACTCTGACTTACCCAAAATGTTACTTAAACACTCTCTTGGCAATTTTGACATATTGGCAAATTATTAAGTGACTCTGATTACTATCGACAACATACCTGAAAATGGTAAGAAATAATCGAGAGAGTTATAGAGCGATTTTTTCTCAGTGAGAACATTACTCTAATGAAGAAAATAGTGCGACTTCCACAGGTATGTGGGCAGAGACAAAAGCAATTGATCTCAGGCTATAAGATTAAGACCACTTTTTAGATCACAGATGAACCCTTTTACATCTTAATATTAAACAATAAAGAATAAAGTAAACAATATAATTTAAGGACATTTTATTTTATTTATTAATTTTTTTTTAGCATTTTAACCATTTTTACACGTGACAAATTTGAACTGTTTTACACTCTTTTATGGTTTTAGTCAATCCCTATGAACTGTTACTCCTGAACGTATGATCTTTTTAGCCTCATTACAGATTTTAACATCTTTACAGACCATGAACATACTATGCTTAGAAAAAAAAACCTTATAACATGCTATGAGTGTATCATCTTTTAACTTGTCTCAGGAGCACCGAAGCTATTTATGTTACATTCAAACTGAATGATTACTGAATCAGCACGATCTCAGCTAGATGATGGTGAATGCATATTTGCATATGTGTAGCCGTACTAAGCACCCGCCTATGCCTGCATAGATATTGCTCCTATCTGAAAATGCATTTCTAACCACCAGACCCAGATCATAGTAACCCAAATCCAGAATGTTGTCTGTATGCAAATAAGATGCCACCAGATTTTTTCTCTCTTAAGGTTGATATATTAGGTCACAAAAATAGAAGAAAAAAAAAAGTCCTGTCTTGCAGTGATAACAGCAATGAAAAATAATCCTGGATGTGGGTCCATATTTGCTTACAAACAAACCAAAGCAAAAACATTTCCTCCCCAAAATGCAGTTGAGATCAAATTGGTACAGCACCGATTTGTGCCATGTAATGTCTGGTAAAAATGACCCCCATGACATCCTGGAGGTCTCTCTCTCTGTATTGGTGCTCAAGTGAAAAACTGTACAGATCAATAATATTTAAGTCTATGTAAGGATCATGACGAAACAGACCCTGCTAAGAATGTTGAGTTTTCTCCAGTTGCCTGCTGGTAACTGGTTGGGTTCAGGTCAGTCTGGCAGAATTTTAACGGGTTACAGTTGGGTTTGGATTCAAAACTCTATGCTCAGACGAGGGCCGGGTCGGACTAGGTCGAGTTGGTGTTTGACAGCACTCAAAGTAATCAAGTTGGGTCGGGTTGGCTATTATTGATTCATTATTGATCTGTTTATTTGAATGTGTTATCACCATTGTATCCCAGCTACCTTTATCTCTTCTTGATGTTTTCCCTGTAGAGAGGTTATCTCTGTAGAGGTTGTAGCTTTAGCAAACACACCTATAACTATCTAATATACAGTAACACATAAAGGTCAGTCCCCTGTTTGGTACAGTTTATAAAATAAAAAATGCTATTTATGCATCTGGTATATATGCATCTGTCTCAATCGCGACATTAGAACAAGTAAACCAGTAAAACAAACCCATAGCTCCTTGTTTTTGATTGGTCCTTTACTTCTGTAATATGTTTACATCAACACGTAACATGCTAATTTACCTGCCTACACACCTGGTTGGACACACCAACTAAGTATGACACTATTAACTTTTGGCCAGGATCTGTATTTCAAATACTGTCACTGCTATCAGCTCAGGCCTGATTCAGCTGGCCAATTAGAACAGAGCAGGCATTTCAGGATTAGGCTGTAAAGAGACAGTAGCCATTTTAGATTGACTGTTTTCGATCAGTATGCACAGGAGTGCTGCAGTGGATGGCATTCATTGTCCGAAGACTTTATTGTCATTGTATTTACAACAAAATGTGTCCTCTGCATTTAACCCATCCTATTTTTTGAGGAGCAGTGGGCAGCCTCAGTCTGACGCCTGTGAACCAACTCCAGATGTTCAGGTGCCATGGTCAAGGGCACTGGCAGGAGCATTGCAAAGTTTTCAAAATACATCCCTAAATGAAAATAAGAACATGGAAATATGTATAATACTGTTTGCTCCCTTGAAACAGAGTAATGTTTGTGATAAACAAGTAAATGAGCAAACAAGTAAGAGTAACAACATCCAAAAGAAGACCCTAAGGAAGGATAGTTCCTCCAGCTCACTTTAACAGTAAACAACAAAGGCATATTTACACACACACACACACACACACACACACACACAGCCTCTGTCAACACCTCGGCTGCATCCAAATTGAAGTCTGAAAGCAACAAAAGGTGAAAAGACCTAGATGCTGACCAAGTGTGAGCACAGACTCTCGTGAAGTTGCTGTTTTATGTATTATTTTCATCTTTTCAGAAGAGAGTTGTGGTCCTTGTCTCATCAACCCCCACAGTAAGACACAATGCAGATTTGTAGCTGTGGTTGAAGAGTAACACCAGACCAGTTACAGTTGCTACACTGTAAAAAAAAAAGTCAGTGAAATTAACGGTTAAGTTATGTAAAAATGCTACAGTTAAAAACTGTATACTGCAAAGTAGTAAAAAATTGTTTATTTAATGGTAGATTTCTGTAAATTACTGAACAAAACAAAACATTTAAATTTAAAGTAAAAATATGTTAAAATAACAGTATTTATCAGTAATACTGATAGATTACTATATTTTTCACAATTAAAGACAGTAAAACATAAAACAAGGTATTACAGTAAAATTTACAGTACTGTAACGTTAAAAATAAAGTTTTGTCATTAAAAATACAGAAGGAAACCGTATTCTTGGTAAGGAGGTAGTGAGAAAAATCTCCCAGCAGGCCTTGCAGCAACAGACTTGACATTTGGGCAGTTGTAATGTTTATCCCGCATATGTTTTATGTTCCTATTACTATTACTGAGTTCTCTAGGGTTTATTATGTATGTTTCTCCTGTGTTTTAAAGTTATAGTACATAGTTTTAAGACTTGTTATCATAGTTGTGTTGCAACCTTGAGTGAGACTATGTGATTTGTGACCTTCTCCCCTTTTTCAGTACAACAAAAAACAAAAACACTTTTGACTGTGAGAGTTTCTCTGCCTGAATTTGTCCATCTTTGAGAACTGAGACCAGCGAGCCACAATGCTAACATCCAAGGAATTGATTGGGATTCAATGAAAAATGCAAAAGAAAGTTTAATAAAAAAATCTATTTTTCCGTGTTGAAGGAGGAAAGTGAATAATAAGTGAATAATGTTCTCAGAACATTTACTAAAAGCTCCAGATGGAGCTTATTATTCAATTATTTATGTCTCTGCTGTTTACATTATGTAATAACACAAAACAAACATATGCAGCCTATATGGTTAACAACATATTGGCAGCACTGGTTAGGCTGTCTAGGTAAATATCCAGCCATTGCAGGATTTTTGAATTTTTGAAAATGATTAATTTTGAATACTCTTGGACCTTGCAAAACATCAAACCCTATTATTCCCAGCAGAATGTGCAGTCAATTGTGCATCATATCCCCTGTTATTTTGTGTACTCATCCCTAAATGTATATGTATAAGGATAGAGGTGAACTTCACTGTTGACAGGAGAACCATACAGGTGTAACACTCTCCTTTCCAGTCACAGATTTTGGGAGTTTGGGAGTTCCTGCAGACGAACAATGTCATTTTAAAGAATTCTTCAGAACAAAATATAGTGACATCTCATTTCTAATCAAAGGTCAATGTTAGTTGAACTGATCAGTACTGACAAAGTCTAACATCTTGATATTTTCTCCCACTATATACATTATGTATGCGATGTAATAACCCATTTGGAGTGAGTAATGGTGCATTCTGTAGATATTTATATAACATATATATTGATGAAGAATATTAATAATGTAATGAGGAGAGAATGAATGAATCGCATAAGGTAAACCCCACTTAAGCTATAAAAAACAAACAAACAGGAGGTAATTCCTAAAATATCACACAATGTCAGTTAAATAAATGCTGTGATAATTGAAGCTCATTCATAGATAGATAGATAGATAGATAGATAGATAGATAGATAGATAGATAGATAGATAGATAGATAGATAGATATTTAGTGCCCTGGTGTTACAAATGTTACTAACATGTTGAGTGATCAAACATTTTACCAACATTTTATCAGTGTCATCATGATAATGACAGGTGAAGTCTCCCTCTTTGAGTTGATTCACTCTAAGCTAATAGAGTAAGGGTCAGTAAATAGTGGCCCAAAGGCCAAATCATTTGGCCCCCTCACAAAATCTGAAATTGTACTTAATAAAGGGCATAATAAAACTGTCTGTGTACATTTTCACCATCTAGTGGGATTTTATTTTTAAGTTAATTCAGTTTGAGTTTGAATTCATTAGTGACACCTCTGGTGAAAGTGATTTAGAACAGGCAAATCATAGATGACAATCCCATAATATGAATTAAAAGCTGCTCATAGTACAGTTAGTTGATAAAATGGTTTGAATTTTGAGAAAGGGATTGATTCTAACCAGGGCAAACAGTCTACAGTATATGTTTTACCTAAAAAGACCTTAGAAACTTTTAGTTGATTCATTTTTCTGTGGTGTTTTCATGATCTTTATATGATTTAGGACATTTTCACACCTATGTGCTTCGGTACGGGTCAATCAGACTAGTGTTTGTTTTTCCCTCCCTGTACTGGGACTGGTTTGAGAAGGGGGTTTCAGTGCAGTTCCAAAAGAAACCTGGAGTGGTCTGTTTGTGGTGTGAACATGAACCATGTTTGGTTAGTAGCCTGAATAAACTCTGCTGTGGAAAGGTGGCAACATATCTAGCTTACCAAACACGTCTTCAGATGAAAATGTTGAAGGTTAATGTGGTTGTATGTGCTCAATAGTGCTATCAAAAGTGTTTAAGTAAAATTCAGCTTCTGCTAAAAGAGTGTCTTTGCTATATGAACCAAATGATGACTACCATTAGTCAAGTATCCAAATTGTGAGGTTCCATGCTTTCTTTTAGTTATCCCAGCAAATTAAACGTTTTCCTGTTGTTGTTTTTTTGGCACTCCCATCCACAGACATTACTGACCAATTAGCAGAGAAAGTGTTCTCACCTGACTTTCGTTCATAGATTTAGATTGACTTACATTTTTTCCTGTATGAATCCAACTGAACCGAACTGTAAATTCAACATTGTAAGTCCCTGAGTCAGACTAAAGCAAACTGATAACAGGTCTGGAAATGCCCTTAGTTTTCAATGAATAATAGATTTCAAGAGATGCATGCAAGAGATCAACACTTGTCAATCAAATAAAGTAATCAATTACTCTAGAAATGAGTGGACTTTTAGACTTGAGATAGAAAGAATGTTGGAGGAAAAAAGAGAAATGAAGGGTGGGCGTTTTTCCCAACTGCAGGACAATACTTTGCTATGCAGCTAGGATTTTCTATGAAGTCAGTCACTTGCTCATGTAATTTTCTATTTTCATGATGAACATTTCTCCCAGCAGCCAATATGAGAGCCTGCAGGCCATGGTCAATAGCCACAGTGGATGTATGTGTGTCATCATCATCACCATTCTTTTCTGCCGGCCAAACAGCCGACTATTCATTTAAGTCCAGCCGGCTACTTTATTATATTTGAGTCTAATAAAATAGTTTTGATTAACAAGTTGCGAGTGGCTATGCGTGAACATTTACGACCATTAGCCTCCGCTTCAAAACAATGCAAGCTTGACTATAGAGAAAAGTGCCTGTCTGTATCAGTCCCGCTCCCACATGCTTTATATGTATGTGTGCGCGCTCAGCTGAGAGCCTGCCGAATAGAGAGTGGAGAGTCGTCTTCAGTGTTTGACAAATATTAGCAAAATAATTGATGACAAAACACATTAAGAATTGCATTGATTGCACAGACGGGGAAATCCTCCTTAGACAGGCCGCTTCGGAATACACCGGAAAACACCAGTGGCAGCAACTTAACAATTTAAGTATTAAAAAGTCCACTGAAAGGGCTGCATTTTCCATATACGCCACACAGACGTTAATGGGCTTAATGAATGAACGAATGAATTAATTATCTTTATTAACATTGCGCTTTTTACAGCAGAGTCAAGACGCAGAGCAACCACACACTGAAACAGGCAATGTTGTCAAAGTAACAAAGTAACCAATACATAGGCTAGGTAAGACGTGATCAAAAACATGTTCCCCCTTAAAATAACCTTGTTTATTTTCGTTCAATGAGAATGCATTTATGTTTCTAGTAAAACAATACATTAGCCATCATGTAGCATGATAAACCTTACAGTGAAGGTGTCAATAATTATTTTATTTTTTTTAAAGGTGTAATGATTCTTAATTACAAAAAGTTCTAATCAGTCAGGAATATGCGTGGTTTAAATATTAATAGCCATTTACAGACTTTGTGGGCTAAAATGCACAAGAAGCCTAATTCTCCTTTACAATTATTCATTACATGTTTACAATCTGGTAGGCAAACTCATTAAAATATGCAATAATTAAGATCAGTGTATATAATGGAATAGTGGCATTAGAACCAAATGTGGACTGTTACGGCCGAAATGTTTGGCGCCCCCGGACCCCCCTAGTTGGCTATTTTTTCCCACTGGCTGGCTACTCCATATCGTGTTGTGGAAAGCCCTGTCTTTTTCCCCATTAGACCCAGACTTTAACTGCCTCTCTAAGAGTCTCTTCTCTAAAAGGGTTCTGCCAGTGAAATGACATACTTATTTGAGAAATTAAAGGCTGCATCTCCCGAACTCTATCATCCATACACTTATGGACTTCATACCCCAGTATGCAGATATTAATGCACTGCTACCAAAATCCAGCCATTTCTATTTGGATTTGTGAGGCTCTACTTTTGCAACCAGGCTGGTAATATGCTACATTTCAAAGCTAGAAATGATGGTGAAAGGTCACAGGACTGATTATGATACAATAAGATCATCCACATAAATTCTCCACTGGAATATTGAACTTGCTATGCCAATGCAGTGGCATCACATTTTTCTATGGAACTGATATCGCATGCCCCAGTATGTTGATGAATGACTGCTGGAATGTTATTGTCATTTTCATACATGTTCTCTCTTGATTAGGCCTGCATGAACATTCACATTGTGATATTTTTTTCATTTTTGGGATAATATCACAATAATATTGATATTGACATCATGTATGCATTTTTGAAAATCTGCTATGTTGTCCTACTATTGTTATCATATTAAGGCACCAATCAAAAATAAAGGATTGAAGACAATTTAGGACCTATGGGTTTATCAGACTGGATGTATTTCGATAGGTGTAAAACTCAAGCCCTGGAATTTGACAGTGTTCAACACGTACTCCTACTATATTACATTATAACAATAAGAGAAAAAAGAAAATACGCATCATACTGTATGTCTTCTTTAAATGAGGCGCTGCTGGCTATCAGAAGTGCATAATCATCTTATTGTGCCTATAAATGCTTGTATTTTGGAGGTTGTGTCCTGTAGTTGCTTAGGAACAAGACTGCAAAACCAAAGAGATGCACAATAAATCAGTAAGCACATCACAGGCCAATATGTTGCAAAACATGACATCAATTTCTTCATCATTGAAGAAAGAATGTGACTCAAAGAATAATGTTGGCAGTGGGCAAAAGTTAAGGTGTAAAAACAGTTGCATAAGCATTTGACAAAAAATTACACTTGAATGTTGGAAAAGTGTGCATGAAACCTCATATTAAAACGTATATTCTGTCAGACTACTTCTCATTGCCACTGCTGAAAAATATTGAACTCAAGTTCATAAAGAACATTTAAAACAACTCATGTTGACCAAAATGCTGTATACAACATAAAACACAAAAACAATTTGTTTTAACAGGGACAGGGACACATTGAGACATCCGGATAAAAGTAGTAATTACTTGGTGTCAAAAGCCAACATGGAAAGATAGGATTTTTGATGGAATTTAAAATGCTCAAAAGAGGATGCAGTTGTATGTAGGTGCAAATTGTTCCATAGTTTAGGTATCGCAGGGGAAGATCTAGCCATACACAAGAAATGAGGTATGTCAACCATAAATGGGTGCTATATAATAGGCAAACACGTTTTGGTCCATAACTTCCCATGCTGATGTTGCACGATCTTAAACATGGTATCTTTATGTTCCTTGAATAGTGATGCATCATTTGATAAATTCCATGTCCATATTAGCATTGGAGGTTTTTTAATTAAATTGTTTTTAAATTGTTATTTAAGTGCAGATAACAGTTGCCTAGTTTTAGTTTTGTGGTCTCTGCTCCTATCTAGACTCCACAATGGCTGTCTCAATACCTTGTGAGCTGCCTACATAGACAGCATGTCATCATATGGGCACCCCCGACATGAAGGCTGTCCCAATTCTTAGACACCACAACTATGCTGTTTAGGAAGATACGTTTTTTTTGACAGAATTTAGTCAGAGTCAGATACATCAATAGGAAGCCATCCCACAATGCAACGTGGCGGAGCTTTGGTGAAAATTCTTATCCAATTTGGCGGACGCTATGGAGACCAAAGCAAAAGGCAAAGTTATTTTCAATGTAAGTTATTTCTACTAGTGTGGAGGTTTTTGAATTGATTTTGTCATAAATAGTGAAATATAAATTGTATAATTAGTAGGTGTGTCGTATAAATGCTCATCTTGCCGTCTTTGGTACATCTATCATATTTAGCATGTTTGTTTTGTTGCCTCAGTCCATTGTTTCAAATAGGCTGGGCTAGCTAGTGCTATCGCTAACTTTAACGTTAACGCTAACATGGACATAGAAATATTTAATTTAAATTGTTTTGGTTATTAAACTAATCTACCAGCGTGGTTATTGGCACGCATTCATAAGTCACTGGTTAGTGAGTTATTCGGTTGTTTTCACAAACTAGAGTCTTCTGCTATCACTCTTAGGGACCAGGCATGCGCTGCAAGCCTTATAGAGAAGCCTAGAGACTGTTCACCCGATTAGAACAACTCTGCCATGTTTGCATGGATATGAATGAAAATGAATTAATTTTTAAAAATGATAATAGTGGTTTTGTGTCTCTTTTTAAGAATGTATAACTCGATGACGTGATTTAATGCCTGCATGTGTTTAGTAAAAAGCGAGCAGGCTGTTGAACATATATCGGAATTTATTTGTGGTTTTCGTAGGTAGAAAGAGAGGAGAAAAAAACTGTGTGCAAACAGCTGTACTCCGTGGAACTTTGTTGCAGACGAAACATAACTGTTAAAACTACATACTGGTTCAGTCGGGAAGGATTTGGGAATTCACTGACAACTCTGCGTTGAGTTACACATGTTAAAACAACTTGTTAAGCTGTCGTAGCTGGGTTACTTTGTGAATGCTATGCTAGTGAGCGAGCTAAAGCGAGCATTAGAGCTAAAGTACAGTTTTTAATCTTATTCTGACTGTCATACAGGTCAGTTTTTTTGAATGAGTTTGATTTCACCACGGACTAATCCGAGGATGGCGAGCCATTTGTCTTCTGGATCTACTGGGATAACTACTGATGATTGAAAGAAACTTTGAGAATTCCTTGGATTGCTTGTGAACTTTGCCAACTGCCAGAGTGGTAGCACATAATCCCCCGGGGGTGTGTGTTTTATTTTATGCATAGCTGTTTAGTTGTTGGACCCAAAAATGTCAATTTTATCGTAATTTTATTTTCTGAATCTGTAAATACTGTATATATGTTCTTGTTCAATACGTTGTTTAAACTGAGTACATTCTGTTGGCTGTTATCGCTCATCCATTCCTGCTCATGTGCCCGCTTTTCGATCCCTGCCAATTTTATGATATTGTCTGTGTGCTGCTTTTTTGTGTTTCTCTATGTTTGCTCTCTTGTTCTTCCTGAATGGTGTAATTCCTGCTTTCCCTGCTTCCCTTCGCCAGCCGCCTTCGGTTCCTCTTCCTCCAAGCAGCTGTTGTATTCAAAAGTAGTTTGTCTTTTGTTGTTGTTGATTTCATGCTTGTTCAGCTGTGACTGTTTCGTTGTATGTTTGTTTTCCCTCTAAGTTTGTGTTCTTAGAGTTTTTGGTTTGTGTACTTTTTGCTCTTTGACCATAGGTTTTGGTTGCTCCAGTGGCTGTGTAGTTTTATGTGTTTTTTTGGTCGTAGTTCACTTTATGTCCTTATATTGCCGGAGAGTTTTTCCTGTCTGAGTTCTCTTTCACATCCTGTATTTTATTTTGAAACCCCGGGTTTCTGACTGATGTTGTGAATCTCTCAGCTTTTTAGCGCTGTAGAGTTTTTCGTTGTTAGTTTTATATTTCCCGTTTGCTATTCCATCTGATCATTGTTCAGTACAAACCTTTTAACTCACCTTACGTGTCTGTGTTGTGCTTCTGAGTCCAAATCTGGTTAATTGCTAATACTGACCTCCTCTGGCAATTCTGTGCTTTTTTCCCCTTTTTTCCATGCTCAGTGTGGTGCACGCAGTGACACAGAACAGCAGAATGCGTACTTTGCTCCATTTCAACTGGTTAAATGAGTGATTGTTAGATTGCAGGCACCCGTGACTCACTATAGGTGAGTCAAGGTGAATCACCTGCTTGAAATCCAATTATTTCTTGCAACTTCTAAAAAGGTGACAATAATATTGTATAGTTATTTTTAGATTTCTGTGTGGAATAACCTAGGATTCAATATTTCATGTTTTGTTCCTCTGCAAACCAAAGAAAAACATATGTAGATACCAAAAGATGTTTTAATTTCACAATTAAAAGAAATGGTGTGTTATTTGAAAAAAAATATTTTTGGCCAAGACTCCTTTATTGATCAAAGATGATAGCGCTTGTGTATTGTCATGCCTCACAATTTCAAGAGGTCAAGCCTTGTAACCAATCATACAGATGCAAAACCTATGCTACGGCTAAACAACGCTTTGAATTTTTATTATCGTAATAAGTCATTTGTGCGATGTGCCTATTGCAGAATGCTGCGATATAAGTTATTAAATAGATTAAGACAGATGGAGAAAAAGATGTCAGTTTGCAAACCAGAACCTTAGTTTCATTGTTGTTGTGCATTTTAAAGCATAATGTTTTTAAACTGAATGCAGTTTTGTTAAGCATCAAGTATCTCTAAATATTATATTTTACATGCTAGATTGTTTAGTCTGTTATGTGATATTACTCTGGTTTTAAGCTAGAAGAGCTATTAAATTAATAAAGTAAATTAAAAAAAATTATTATAAAAAAATAACAAAGCTAGTTAATGTGCATACTAAGTGAAGTATGGGAGCAAACTGCATTCACCACTTTAAATACAAATATAAGGAGCACGATGAAGACTGTTGGGATGAATAGTATATACAAACTGCAGTAATGCAAATATTGGCCCTTTACTGGCATGGCATGGGTTTTGGGTTCTATAGTGGTCCATTCTAATTGTAATTGTCAACATGTGGATGCTGCTTGACTGCAAATAGGTATCCTGATTTAAAAAGTGAAAATTTTGTTAAGCTTTTCAGTATATCTATTTTTACCTTACACTTTATTTGAACAATAACACATTAGTTATCAAGGAACACATTATTCACATCTTTACATCTTAGATCAACTTTGGCCACAAACTCAGACTGCACAGATTTCATGAATTGAGGTTTGAGAAAATCCACCTGCTGGCTATTCTGATTTAACAACTGAGTTTGCTTCACAG
>OMOW01030778.1:3521-17637 GCA_900312555.1 Lamprogrammus exutus
CCCTACACGACGCTCTTCCGATCTAATCTTCTGTGAATGTGTGCATTTGAGAAGGGCACTACACAGACCCTTGGTGTTGCGAGAAAAGGCTGTCACGAGCACCAATGGCCTCGATGATGAATCGTTCTTTTAACCGTGACCGATGTTGCCCGTTTTCTTCAAACAATGGTCCAGTGTTGCAGTAAGCCCGGGATGTTGACTGCGTAATGGCAAGTGATGTATTATATATTGGAGAGCAGCAGGGCACACTCTGCTTGCACCCATCCTCTGAGACATCTATGCAGAGGTCAAGATCATGAGAACTTACCCCATGTGGTCACTTTTAGGAATTAAGCCCCGGGCACCAGGCTGCAGTTGACCCAGTAGGTCAGTAATTCCCTCTTTTGCGAACAGATGCATTCATTCTTTCTGTTCCAAACCATTGCTTGTTTTCCTATTAAGCCAGGCGTAACATACAGTATAACACAGTTATACGGAATGTGGATAGTTCCTTTTCAAAATGCAATATGAGTTCTCAGAAAAAGACCGTCGTAATCTTCATACTCAATCATAAGTATTCACATATACATTGAATGAACAGACAAATAGAAACACATGCACAGTCTAATGCAATCAATACAACATCCCTACAACATTTCATCTTATATTACATTATATTATCATATTACATAATTTATTTCTTAAATGAAAGTTACCGGTGGTTTGGTGTTGGACTGCCTTATTGAAAGATATTTTGTAATATTCCATCCACCCCAATTTAAACATATGATGGGTACTGAATATTAGAAACACAATGCAGTCAATACAATGCAGTGTAATACCGCCAGCTCTAGTGTTCCACTGCTGCAGATATTATCAATGATCAGCAGCCATGATTTGCAAATGAACTAAGCTTGAACACAAGGTAGTGAAAATGAGTTGGCACCAAACCCAGGCCAGGCCCATCAGCGCCTGGTCTGTTTCCCTCCGTTTTTCATCTTTTCCCGCTGTCTTATGTTTTTTCATTATAGCAGGGGAGGACAGGATATTAGTCTTCCTCGTCTTCCCCAAGGGCCAGCAAGTACTGAGAGTGAGGCGTTTAGCCATGGTTTGGCATAAGGGGCTTTTTATTTAAAATAAATTTGTAATATTACTTAATATGTATACTTGTATTTCAGGGAATAAACAAATATTCGTTTCTCATCAAGGTATTTCTGCTCAGTATGGAATATGTCCTGCTCAGAAGATGTGTCAGTGAACACATCAAATCATATCATGTCATCCATTGAAGGTGTTGATGTAGATAAAATTCTATATATCCAACTTCCTGACTGTAAGACACACATTTGTCTTCCACACCAGAACCACTGGGATTCATATGCCTTTTTTATTGGAAACATGGACAGCTTACAGAAAGGGGGGGAAAAAACCCCTCTGTGATATTTTTATTTATTTATTTTTTTTGGTTGAAAACACACAAGCAGGGGGCAGAATTTCTGGCAAATATTGATTTGTGCTCAACAAGTCACAACACCACAACAGCAAAGTAAAAAATAGAAGATACAGCATCAGTGAGAAAAGGATTTAACAACAGGTGTTTCTGACAGAAAAATAGGTAGGTCACAGTTGGCACATAGACTTAGCAGCATGTATTTGGCATATTTGTACTGTTATACTACCTCGCCGTTTTGTATCTGTCAACATTAGAAAAATAAGCAAAAGTTTGATTAATTCAATACATTGTTTTCTGCTGTTAGTGTTTGCTTGCCAGTAGCGGCACTGCCCGTTTATCTCCTCGTCTCTTTCTGTGTCGAATGTTGTGTTCATGCTTTGTGGGGGATGGTACATGATGTCCTAAAAACTGAAACCAGCCAGGGTGACCTAAATCAGAAGAGGTGATAACTCAGACAGATAGCAGGAGATTACACAAGGATCACGAAGCTCAGTAATCTTTCAAACAACAGTAACTGGAGAGCTAGCCCCCTTACGCAACCCCCGACCATTGCCCTTATGACTCCTATCGACCAAAACACGCAGGTCAGTTTTGTCCAGGAACCAGACTTTTTGTTGTTTTCTTTCTATTTACAGAAGGACCTCTGAGACTGTTTGGACAAGAAATGAAAACACTGTAACTTCAATTTGTGACTAGAATGATTGTCTTTAACTTAAATATGCTTATATTTTTAACGCTGAAAGGAGAACATAGTGAGTACACACAACAATTTGGGCAATCTTCAACAAAAAGATCTCATTCTAAATAATTAAATTCGCTTCAAGCACCACCAGTGGTACACGTACCACAGTTTGAGAACTGCTGGTGTAGCATAGCAAGATTTGTGGGCTGACACTGCATCTGAAAGGGTTATTTATTCATAATCACTCGGTAAATGATCACAGCTATTGAATTAGAGTTTAATTCAATGAAATGGCTTCCGTGATTTGATTTTGAATCACGTGGATCCATGTGGTAAGCTTGCGTGTGTGTGGTTGTGTGTGATTTCCGAGGGTGCATGCGTGTAAAGGAGATGGCCAAGCTATTACTTCATGATTGATTGATGAGTCTCCTACACTCTGGCCGCTAACAGGCCCATCTTCTCCTTTCAGTGTCTCTGTGAGTGTGGGATGTGTTGCTGCGTGGGTATGTGAAAGAGGGGCAAGATAGGTTGCACACTGATTACTTTGTGGTTTGCTTCAACCAAGGAAATTAAACAATGTTTTCAAGATATTTGGATATGCCTTCACTTTATAATAATGCCTGGCTTTGATGTGGGATGGACAGACTGTTTCCTCCACGATTGAAGATGTGAGAATACATAAATGCCCACATGAATAGAAAAACAACAACAGGATTCGATTTGATTGAGTACCCCAGTGTGTCTCACCATGTCTCTGAAAGTTAGAATGTTGTATCTGCTTTGCTTTGAATAACAATTACCCTATTGTCATCTATTTTTGGCACTTACAGCATACATGTGCTTGGGCAGGACATATTGCCTGCGTCTTTTGCTACTCTTAAATACATTTTCATGACAGTCCGTGTGGGTGTATGTGGGCGTGTGCTTGTGTGTGTTTTGGTCTGGGTGCATGCTTGAGTGTACAGTATATAGTGAGGGGGGGTGGGTTGCTGCAGGCGTTGCTTGTTCCAGGGACCATCTGGTGGTGTTGGATTTTGGCACCATTCATTCTCTGTCCTCCAACGTTTAACACCCTCCCTCAGTTGTTCCTTCAATCTCACGTCAAGGTTACAATTAAAGTTTTTCAGTCCTTATCGCTTAATATATATGCAAAATAGTTAATTATAGGTAATTAAAATGCACAAAGTGTGGGGAAGAGCTGTCCCAGCAATAATGGGTTATAGCTCAGCATGTTGCAGACATGTCAGTATTCAGTGGATTATTTAAAATATTTATTCGAAAAGCTTATAATGGCATTCATATAACTTTTAATCAGATTTTGTTGATCAAGTGGTAACATGATGGATTGCAATTAGAACTGCGATTCTTCTAAAATTCCAAGCAGGTGTAGATACATTAAAATGAATAACAAAAACAGCTTGTGTTGTCTAAAATGCACACCTCTTTCCTCACTAAAAACTTACAATCTCAAATCTTTATGTAGTTGAATACACTAGACAGCTTGCTTATTACTTAAATAGCACCACACCAACATGAGCATGCACACATATGTACTGTAAGTCGCATTTTTTTGCGGTTTAGTAATCGCATGAGGCCAAATCATGATTTCGACTTTATTTTCAAATAAGTGTGTAGCCCGAGTGTATATCTTAATAATAATAATAATACATTTTATCTTTATAGCACACTTTAAAATCTTCTATCCTTTAATGCCACCTTTGCACTCTTGTCTCTCTGAGGAAGACACATCTGGTTTTCTTGACTGACCCAACTCTGCTAGAAATCTGTGTGCATGCATGCAAACAAGTGTTCTTACGCAAAGCCATCTGCAGTAACTGGTAAAGATACAGTTTGATTATTATCGTGTCAGATATTAAGAAAACATTTCATTTCTTCAATCCACCCGTCTGCACCTGCAGATTCACTCACCGTTCACTGCTCTCTCAGGTTCTCACAACACCCATCCAAAACACTGTTTTCTATATAGAATCGGTTTAAAAATGTGTGGCACAACTACTCATCTAGTTGGAAAAGCTGAGCGAGAGAGTGAGAGAGAATAAGTGATTGAGGGAGAAAGAGCAAGTATGCCAAAGAATCTACACTGAAACTGAAATCTTTATTTTGGATGGATTGGCATATAGGACATTTTTTAAGTCATAATAGTGTTTCATATATACAGTACATACATGCAAACATGCAAATATACACACTTTCCGCGAGATTATGAAACCAGCTCTACAGCAAGAAGTCTTTCCCGGGACCATAACAAAATATTCCTTGTGCACTTTAGCTTTTATTGAAATTCTTACAAAAATATTAACTGTTTGCTGTTGCTTGGCCTGGAATCTACACAATAGCAGTCATTCTGTGAATCCTTTATTTTTTACTCATGCCGCTCATAGTGTCACACATCTTAGATTAATTAGATGATGAATGAATTTAGCAACATGTTATTTCAGTTATTCAGTTACCCGTAGTTGCTTTAGTTTTTCAAAATCAAAATTTAAGGCTTAACAACTATTGAAGTGTCAGAAATATGAATCTCAGAGAATTAACTGTAAAAAAACAAAACAACCAAAACCCAAAAAGCTGTATTCTTAAGTCACAAAAGAAACATTGATTTACACTCAAATTTCCATGTAAATATGATAACTGTAGCTGGACTAAATGTTCTCTCATCAAACATTCCCCCATTGTCATCATGGACCCATGGGTTTCATTAGTGCCAACTACAAACAACAACTTTCATTCCCACTCCCACACGAGTCCCAAATGCGTAAAATGAAGGAGTAAATAACACTTGCCTTTAGGGTACATGTACATGAAACTCGCCGAAAACTGTCTCATGTTGTCTCATGCGACTCCTTCAGAAGAATCGCCGTGGAACATGAACACCTCAGATGATGATGTAGTATTTCTTGCATTTCCAACTAAATCAGTACCTACAACAGGGGCGTTAGATAGTGGAACGGTTGCACGTGTGGTTATGGCATGAAAATAAAAACGCCATCTTTGCATGAAAAGCCAAATTCAATACTTACCCATTAGTATCATGAACCTACTGTAAGGCTAAGCATTGATATTACTGTGAAGCATAATGCCATCCAGAATACATTATTCACCAATCTACTGACAGAATATTCATATTGAATGTATCTCAACATATCTGTCAAACGGTAATAGTGTTTTTAGACAAACATTCATTCTGACCATATTTGCACAGTTGCTAACTAAAGGATGCTTAAACTTAAGTGGTTATGGTTAGTCGACTAAAACTTTGTTTTTATGGTTATGGTAAAATCAAACATGAATGCTCACTTCCTACACAGTCACGGGAATTATGTTTTGTAAGAAACATAACAGATATCGATCTTATTAATATTGTATATAGTAGTGTATAAGTTAGTGTGTTGGTGACAGGGCTAAAAGAGAAGATCAAGTTAATAATAATAATCATCTTTATATCTTCATAGTTGCAACTGAAATGGAAGTTTTCTTTCATCTTTAATTAGCTAATGACAGTAGTTTGGGTCGGGTTGCTACTGTTGCCTAGCAACAGGTAAAATATGCGTCATCGGGCTAGTCTCTGTGAAGGTTTCTCAATGTATAGACTTCTAGTATTTTCAAGCCCAAAAGAATGTAAGTATAGCATGTCAGTGGTGAGAGCAAACCTCTGTCCATCCATCTGTTTGATTGGTTGGTTGTATGTTCATTGATTCATTCATTTGAGAATAAAATGGAAGCATGTAGTGGAATGAGACTGTCAGATATAATCTCCTGTTATACATTTCAAAATCCTCCCTATGCACCTGTACGCTGGTTGGTACGGGCCTATACTCTATGTTATGCATTGTATGTATTTTCCCAGTCTGTGCTGGAAGTTTCCATCCAGCCCTCTGGGGCAGTGAACCCAGAGTGATCAGACATTTACCATTGGACAGGGAAGGATAACCTGGATCCTGGAATCCCAGCCCAGGAGGCCAACTTATTCAGTATTCTGCCGATGTGTGATTCTGACCTTATTGTTGCATGTCCTTGGTGCATGCAGAGCGCAGCAAATGCCTTTTTGGGGGATTGCATGCTCCAGCCCATTTTAATGTGCCTTTTCATTCTCAGCACCCCGTTACTAAACCCCACAGCAGGGGCTCAGAGCAACCATTTTGATTATGAGAATGATTGAATTAATGCTGCTGAAGTTGACACTTAATGGATTATGGTGGTCAGATTTATTGAAACACATGAAGCAGATCTGTGTAGAGACAACCTACATCCCTTTATTTCTCACACTGTCAGGTAAAGGCTTTTAAACAATGCTAATCCACTATCCAGTCCTAACCTAACATAGAAACAACAAACATTAATTCAGTCAGACTACTTTCTCTAGATTAGAAATGGGCGATGTCACTTCTGTAATGATCCTTGGCTTTAAATGTTAAATTATTCAGCTTTATGTTGAGAAAATGTACAAAAAAATGAGTGCAGCAAAGACTTGTATACATATTTTGACTTTTAAGAAGCTATTTACTATACCCTGCAAGTAAGAGCAGTGATCTTCATCGTGTAAACATGCATGGTTGTCACTGCTACATACCCATTATCATCCCTGACCAGATTTTTGTTTCACCACGCACACCACAGTTAATCCAGACTTTGCTCAGCTACCTTGAAAATTGAGTTTGGTAACCTTTAGTGGCTCATTCAGCTGTTAAAGGCAGAATAAAATCAGACTGTTCCTGTTCCTGGGCATTATTGTTTCCATATAGTGCTTAAATCTGCTATAGGTTTGATTTTTATCTATTTTCATTTCCTTGACATTATGTTGGGTTTTTTCTTTCCTTTTCACTCGTCGTTCTCTTCAAATGGCTGTACTTTTGTGATATCTTCCAGGGTGTCTGAGGTTGATATACATTTATGTATGTACATCACACCTTTCCTCCCTTTTCTCACTTAGTACCAGCTTGAAACTTTAGCTCTAATCAGGCCGCCTCTAATTTTACAATCAGAGAGCAAGAGTGAACAAACACCGTGCCTATTTTCCTCTGTAATGGTGCAATGTGGATATTTTCATTTGTCATTTAGACATAAAAAGGGAGGGGATTTGACATTGTAAAGGATGAAACAGGCTAAAAGAGCTGTTGCCGTTGCAAAACATCACCTAAAGTGATCTTTGATTTTATCTTTGATTTTATTTTGCTCACAAAACTTTAAAGGGGTTCATCTCCAACAAAATGTGGAAACCTTGCTTGTACAGTGGGAGGTTCCCCAGCCAAGATGAAGAGGAAGTAATGGCATTTGGACTGCATTACAGCCTTATACTGCAGGGCTTCATATTCACCTTGAAATTCTATTTCATTTCATTCAGTTCTAAATTACCAGTGGCAACAAAGCGAAGCAGATGTGAAATTTTTCACTGAAACTAACATAATCCGTCAATACCAGTAAAAACCTGATTTGGTTGAAAGACATAATTTGTACATGTTTGCTGGATATGTTATTTTTAACATATACCACATTTTCTAAATATTTGAAAATAAGAATCATAGATCGAAAATAGACAACAGCAAATTAGAAACGTATGCATAAATGCAGCTATTGCTTTTTCAGTGTCACAATTTTTAAGCTATCGTGACAGAAGTATCAATTTGTGCTGATGGCATGTTGTATCATTGACAGCCAATGCTCAATTATCTACTTTTGTGAGAGGGTGGAAACATAAACAAGAAAATTACCATTTTTCCTACCGCAGATGGACTATTTGCGCCAAGCTTATTCATTGGGCTTTTTTCATTGACCTCCATGTAATGTATGAATGTAATCAGCCGATTCCAGAAGACACTTACTGGCAAAACACTCGCACACAATTGTCAACAAGCATAATGCAGAATACTGGAGAAATGTTTGGAAGCTGATTTCACTCATCACCCTCTAATCTGATCATTTAAGGTGTGTTTGACAGAAAATTGGCATCACACTGGGTCACACACATAAAGAGTTCATACCTGGTGGCACCTTAGATTTCCCAGTCTTGTATGTCTTCAGAATATCGCAGGAGAAGATTATGAACTCGCCTTCAGAATCAGGAATCAGCCTGATCAATCAGAAGTGATCAAACTCTCGCACCCATTTGGACGTCGCAGTTAGGTTGCAAGGATTCTGAATGCATTACCCACACGGGCTGTTATTACTGTGTTGCATGACTGTGCCAGCGCCTCTGCTGACTGCTGTAGGTCTTTGTCAGCACAATCTCCCAATAAAAACTCCCCTTTCTGTTTTTCCGCCTTCCATTGTGGACCACAATTGGTGTCACAAATTAGACATTAAACGCACCGCCGGTTTAACTACAGTACTGCAGGCTGCGGTCTGCGTTTTGTATTCCATCCGTTCTCATGCGGCGCCACATGTCACATGCACTGCACTCCAATCTGTTGCACTCTCACACCGTCCCGCCGCTCATCCTTAAACAAAGGTCTGTGATCTGGCAGTAAAAATGCATACAAAGACACTTGACACTGGATATTTTGTTGGGGCTTATAGATGCGTTCTATGTCAAAACTTGTAAAGAATGCTTCAAAATCATACATTTTAAGAAATCTTTCTTTCTGTCTCTGTCTCCTTTTTATTGCATTCTGTGTGGATCCATCTGGTACGGTGCTCTGCATTTAATATGACAGGTAAGTCCAGTTTGTATGTTCCTCTGTGTACATCTCATTGCAAGACATTGTATGCATTAGCTGCAACACTGAGAACATTCACCCAGATCGCATCTTAAGTACTTGCTGCGGCAGGGATGCATTTTAGCACAATGATTTTGTAAACAGAGAACACATTTCCTCTGCTCAACTGACACTTGGAAAATGGGGCAATTCCATTTATGCAGCCCATCTCATTGGCTACTGGAGAGATGCCAATCTGCCCTCACAGATAAGAAAGAGAGAGAGAGAGAGAGAGGAGAGTGGGTAGAGTAGCATTTATTCATCCTGACACTGATCAGATAAATGGGAAATGATAAATGCTGTCTATTTTTACTTCCCTTAAACCGTGTTTACTTTTTATTGGAAAAGAAGCTCCTGCTGTCTTGCCGTGCGTTACCTTTGAAATACTTAATCAAAGAATTGTTTGAAGTTGAGTTTATTTATGGGGATTTGTCCATGAATAATGAAAGATGATGCAGTTGTCCTGATGACTTATTTTGCATTAAAGTCGATCTGTCGTCTTTGTCCGGCAATAGAGACCATATATCAAATGAGGTATTATCCTGAAGTCAGCCTTCCAGTCTGTTAATGTATGATTTGTTTGTCTGAGGACTGCTGGTATCTACATCTACCACTATCAATCTGATTGTTCATTTCTGGGCAGTTTAATTTGTAGCTGACGTTGAAAAGGTTCCGCAAAGGCTTGTGAGGCTCCATGGTTTTGTTCCATACATCAAATATGTTTTTTTCATTTAATTTAAAACTTTAAATCTTGCATCTATTCTGCAAACATGTAGATGTAATGGATTCCTTCTTCGTTCTGATATTGAAAATGCAACGTACAGGCCGAAAATATGTTATAATCACCATTGGGAACAAAGCAAAACATGGTTGGAACCAGCAGTTTATTTTTTCTCTCTCTAGCAATATAGATACATTAAGTAGCATTGTTGAGTCAAAATTTTAAAACATTTATTTTGTGACTGCACTAATTATTTTCAGTAGTTAATATACAGTATTATTTGTGAGGGGCCACACAAACTTACAGCTTCCTTCTGATGTTTTCATCACTATTTACTGTCCTTATTACATTATTCCGCACTTGGTGCTGGGACATTATTCTCTCAACTCACTGTAAAAGTTGCTAGACCAGCTATGTTTGGACCAAGTTATCTGAGAGGTAATGGGGTAGTGTGACCCTCGAGTATGACTGCCTTGTGCTTTTAATATGTGTGTGCATAAATCCTGTTCCATTACCTCTGCAGATGAGGTTAGGCGATCGCCCATGTCTGTTGGTAGGTTTGATTGTGAGCTGGATTACTTCTGTTCGGAACCATGTTGTATCAAACTTGATAGAAGGGTGTGGCATGGCCAGTGTAAGCCATAACTTTTGGTGCAGATCCACAATCAGCCATATTTATCCCGTCATAGACTGTCAATGGGTGCAGTTTGTCTTGGCTCGTTGGCTTTTGCGGAAGCATTTTCACACGGAGTAGTCTCACACTGGCCAAATTTTCCCTGCATGAGTATGTTTTAATGTACAGCATTCGTTGATTGAACTGTATGGCAACAAATCTGGAATAGAAGTGATGTAATTAAAAAAGAAAACTTTATTCTGGATTTTTCCACTTTTCAAAGCAACATTTGGAGGTGATCTCACCAGGGGGGTATGAATAAACACACACAAATTCAGTCTATTTAGTCCTTGATAAAGCTTTCTAGTTCAGCCGCTATAACACTATGAATATTAGACACTGACCCACATCTGCTCTTGTACGGGTTACACGGAGCCCCAGATGTGGGCCCAGCTGTTACCATGTATTATCTCTCTGACTGACCCTGATGCGCTATGTTTAATGCAAGACTAGACATTAGCATAGGCCAATCCACATTTTTATAAAGTGAAAAGAAAAAACGCCGAAAATCAAGAGGTCACCAGTCTGAGTAATGAATATTCAGCTGCCATCTTTGGCCCCATTCCCCAACCGGTTTCACCTTCCTCAGCAGCGTCCACTGATCTATCTACCTTATGTACTGTAGGTAAGAATAATGGCTTCTCAGTCATTATTATTAATTCAGTGCTGCTTTAGAACGGTGCATGTGAATGAAGCAGTGGGCGTAGAGAGCTATATGCTGCCTGGAGAGTTAGACCGTCTAATGAATGTAATTACAGTGCTCTGTTGGACCTTTGTCTGTTTTAGTATAATTATTATTCTGGCACTTTGTTCCAGCTTCGCAAAGGGAGCGTTTGGAGGTAAACTGTCCCTTACTTTCCTCAGGACTGCCTGATGGTAATAATCCCATTTTCTGTCAGATAATCTCCAATTTGTTGGTGACATAAACGCAGGATTTTCTTTCAGTCATTCTTTGGATTCAGTCCAGAAATGCTCTCCAAATAAGAACAACAGCAGCTGTGTACAGTACAATGAGGGATTAAACAGAGATAACGTCGGAGATGATTACATTATTGATCCTGATAACCCACCTGGTATAAAAGAAGCAGTGCAGAGCCACCCACACAATGTCATTAGTCATTACTAGCACCTTACAGCCTACTGCAGTACATGCTGCCACCCATGATTTAGCTCTCCATCCAGTTATGAGGGGGTGTTAAGTGTTTATTATGCACCACAGTTCCAGTCCCAATGAGATGGCAGAATGTTGCCTGATCAATAACCCTCACAGGAAGCCAGGTTAATTTATTTGTTAGGGATTTGTGTGCATCTCTATGGACCCCTTCTCCTTGGGGATGTGAGGCAAACTGTTTTCCAAATCTCTGCAGAGGGATGTTTTGTCATTGACACACACACACACTGATGCACAGGCAGATGTAGCTGCGCCACATGTCAAAATAAAGCAAGATTGCTGTTTTGTTTTATAGGAGACCCTGTGCTGGCCAGTTGTGAGTGCTGACAGATTGATGGCAACGGTTACGTGGTGTTTGTTGTGATCCCTCCTAGCTAGCGGCGCTGTTGCAGTCTGCAGGGCCTCTCTCTGCTGTCAGTGTTTGAGTGTGACCTTTAACTTGGGCCCTTGCCTGCCATGTTCACACATACACATACATCGCCCTCACTTTTTGATTTGTACGCCTCTTCTGCCTGTTCTCATTTCACTATCGCTATCACAATCTATTTTTCTATCATATCTATCAATCTATATTTCATCATGTCATCTCACTCTTGCTGCCCTACATAATGTAGTTTATTTTTGTGTGTGCTTGTTCATGACGACACATGCACATAAATGTATTTGCAAACATGCATGCATCCCCACATGCTCAGTTTTTCACACATGAAGCTATAAGGCAAGAGCTGCAGCATACAACCCCTGTGCTTTATATCCTGTGGGCTCCAGACAGATGTGGCTCTGTAAAGCGCAGAACAAATGTCACGCTTTCGTACGTAATTGCACTTCAAAAGAGCACAATCTCAGACTTTATTCTATCCAAACACTGATCTGATTTTTGTAAGATAGTCAACACGCATCTTCTTCTACTATCACCGCATACCTCTGCAGTCTAAGTGAGAGATGAATACATTTGTTATCACTATGATCATTTCAGTTACCAGTCATCTGTATTGATTTTACCAAGCGTCATCAATCAAGGCATTTATAATGGATGCTGTCTGCGAGCAAATATCTCCCCCCTGAGAATTATCACCCAGGCTTAGGTCAAGCAGAGATTTGATCTATCGTCAGTTAGATAAATTGGTGTATTTCTCTACATTTACTGTGTCTTACAGACACCGAAGGAAGCAGAGAGGCAGAATGAAGGTGAAGGTGAGTTGAGGTAGAGATAAGTCTAAAGTAGTTTCATGTCAGCCCCGAGGACTCAAAGCTCTTAAAATATTCAGTGCCGTTCTCCATCACTTTTTTGCCCTGGTTGCTTGTTTAAGAAAAGAGTGAAATGGAATCAATAGCTTTTCCGTGCCTGGTATCATCCAACATGTACAGTATATAAATGAAGGTTGGTGTGACAGATTATGATTAGCGGCTATGTCGAATTGTCAATGTCGGACATCCTTGATTTCATGAATAAGAACTAGATCGTGAATCTTGTATGGTAACTTTAAATCACTGTCTCTGCTCAAAAACACTACACAAATAACTACACATTTTAGTGTATTTGTTACTGCAGCGCCACATGTGGTGCATACACATGCTTAAACCACCCGTAAGTACCATTGGGGGATTATATTTTTGGCTTATGGTGTACTCTTTGAATGGAATGTCCCTCATTGCACCTTTAATTTTCATTCTAAATGCAACACTTTCCTACACTTTAATTTAATGTTGATAATTGGCACATCCCTTTAGCGTCCCACACATACAAACACATACACACAAACACAAATTTACACTCAACACACGTACATTTGTGTTACATTAAAAAAACAAAAAACAGAAAACAACTAACTGATGAATTCTAGTTTTTAAATGCTTTTGGAATAAAATCATGTTACCTTTGTGATAATCATATTTATACCATTTAATTATATTGCAACATGAAATGCATTTTACCGCCACTTACATTTATTCATGTCAGCTGTTTCTGCTCCGTGCAATCAAACGCACAACACTCAATTTCCAACTTTTCCTTAATATAAGTGAGGATGATCAATATGTGATGGGATTTCACTTGAAAGAATATGAGAATGATGAAGGTAATTCAAAAACGTATAACTGCAATAACAGAATACAGAATGGATGAAGACAATCTCACCGTCATGCTAGCAAAAGAGCTGTAATCTATTGAACCTCAAGCTCGTATTGTCACTTAGTTTCATTTTGTGAATTTGCACACACTCACACACACACACACAATTGTAATGCTAAACACGATCGATTGTGTGTGTCAATAGTTAAGCCAATTGAAAGTAATTGCTTTTAATTGTATTGATCAGCATACGTGTGCTCAGCTACATTTACATGCACATTTGTACATTTGTGTGTGCATTCTGTTTCTCCGGAACACGCCCTTATTTGATGTCGCTTCTGCTGCGCACATTTGCAGGATATGGTGCACTTCCCTATAATGTAGGTAAAATGCAGCCACAGTATGAGAATATGCACACTAGAGAGCAGTCTGTTCCCTCTTTCTGCAGTTGTGATCCTCCATCTCGCCCCTTACACAACATACTGTACTTGTCAAAGGACTCAGGAAACACAGCATTCCTCAGTGCACCCATTCACACAATGAACACCAGAGGAAGAAGGATGTGTGTGTATATAAATACATATATATGTATATATATATATATATATATGTGTGTATGTATATATATATATATATATATATATAAAGGCCTT
>OMOW01030811.1:0-10404 GCA_900312555.1 Lamprogrammus exutus
CAGGCTCTAGCGCATCAAAGTGAGCGAAATGATGCGCCCCTCTACCTGTGCTGGGACAGAAATGTGGGTAACCTATCCCCCAGCCGTGTGACTAAGTTGTGTGTGTGTGTGTGTGTGTGTGTGTGTGTGTGTGTGTGTGTCCATGTGTCATAACCTGTTCATGGCTGTTGTTTGTTTATCGATTTCCTCAATATATCTCTTCTGTTTCATGTTCCTTCTCTTTTCTGCTCCCTCGCCGCTGATCAAGTTGACGACCCCCCTGACTTTTGCTCCTCTGCTCTTTTTAGATCCTGCCAGGCAGCCAGTTCTCAGTTTGTTTTGTGTTGGAAGCGGTTTACTCTGAAACATTAGAAAATGCTGCTCAGCCTCATGCCTGTGTTTAAATCAGCTACACTTTTACGAATGTTTTCACTCAGTGTGCACAGAGGGCCTGCAGCAAGAGATTAGAAGTGGATCATTTTGTTTTTTGCACATCAAAGCATTTTAAAGGCTTTAAAACTGAGCCCTAAATAAATTAATAAATAAGCAACCATAGAAAGTTATATAATATGCCCAATTTCAATGAATACACAGTAAAATGCCAAGCAGACATATGTGGTCATTCATTCTAAAACTTCATCTTGAGACTTGAAATCCTGCTTTTGCAGTGCAGGCAGCAGTAGGTTGGACCCGTGCCCTTGGCAAGCTGCTTACAGAACTGATTAATAGTCCTGATCTTCAGCTGTAAGTGAATGATTCAATTGCATGTTGCCTTAATACTCCCTAAACAACATGATCTGTCTAATTGCACCACAATTATTCGAATTATCAATGTAGAAAATGTGACTATTTTTATTTGAGTTTTAAACGGCCCCCTCTGAGCTTGACATTTCTGTCACGATCGCAGGCTTTCTAATTAAACGGGCTTTGTCTGGGCATGGATCATTGCTTTCAGCTGATTAAGGAATGATAGGAAAGACTATATAAATCAAAGACAACCAACCCTACTAATTAGCTGTCCTAACCATTACATTCACTAACAACCGCTGGAGGTGGTTTCTCTTACATAATCAACTTCATTATTAGATTGTGTCATTGCAGCTTGTAATGGATCACATCTGATAGAAAGCTGGCTAAATATAGAGGGAGAAGATGCATATTGTATCGTTAAAATCTCTGTAATCTCATACTTGAATGGGATACAGACACAGGAAGTCTATCAGGTCTTCTGTGGGTGAAAACAAACTATTTTTTAGACGCTCGTTCCCAAGGGCTCATAGAGGACGCGGTCATTTCAATTACCGACTGGTTAAACACTTTGGCTTGAATCTAATTTGACTTTATATCAATTAATAATCCTTGACAGCAACATTACATCAAGGTACAAACTATAAGTATGAAGGACGTGTCATTACCTAATGATTTAATTACAAAATTCCCCATGACTCTACATTCACATTACATGAATGCAAAATTACTTCATCCCTCCCCCCCTGTGAGAAACACTCAGGACACAAAGCCAGGGAGATAATCCTCTAACTGCAAAAATCTGTGGCAATTGTCTGCGTTGAGTAAAGATTGTGCCCTGAAAAGGTTCACCTTCAGAGTGGGGCTATTATGTTTCTCCTGATATGGGACTGATGCTAATCAGTGTGGATTGTATTTTATGCCTTAAGGCAGGAAAATGTGCTGATGAGAGCCCCACAATAAATGAACCTTATCACCTAATGGCATCTCAGCCCACCCCGTGACTTACTGAAAAAGCCCTTGCTAAATGTCACGGGCAGGCAGAATGCACATGTGAGATAATTAGAGAAAAATGAATGATCCATAGTTGGATTGGTCAGTCGTCGTTATTGCTGATACCAAACTCTGGGGTCTCCATGAAGTGTTATCATGGCACATTTGTGAGCAAAAACAATATTTGATTGATGTATGCACACAATAATTAGAAAGGTAAAATCAGTTATTGATAATCCAACAAAGTGATGGCATACATGACATGTCAGGACCGGGTGATGATGACTGTTGTAAAAATTCTGAAAATCCATTCATCCTGTTTTTGGTATTTCTATAGGTCTATAATAAGGTTTATAATAGGTCTGAATTAGATATACATTATGGTGGCCTATATACATTTTTCACCTGTCGTCATATGTTTTTATTTTTTAAAGAGTTGTAACAAAGATAATGTGCACTGAGACAGATGGCAGTAAATTATGAATAGTAATCATAATTGACATTTAAATTATTTTATATTATGACTACAGAAGATATATACAGTATATTTATTTAACTGGCTGCCAGGTGTCCACACAGGACACCTCAAACTGGTCAGCAGTTAATTCACTATTCTGAATAGTAACAATATCTCTGCCTCATTCTCGTGTACAAGTGTTGACGCAGAACTAAAGACTCACAACTAAAGTTTGTAACTTTCTGCCAAGCACACCCATGTCATGCACTGATTGGCCAGGTGTGTTGAGATGTGAAAGTTGTTAGGGATTAAAAATCTCTCTCTCTCTCTCTCCCTGTCTTTCTCTCTTTCTTTTCTTACCGTCACTGTATCTGTGCTCTTCGGAGAGAAATGAGAGTGAAAGTCTCCTTTGTTATTCCCGTTTAAAAGCACGCGGAGGTTACACAATACGCAGAAGACATAGAAAAATCCTATGAACAATCCCTCCCCCTCTTAAAGTGAAATTGTGTGCCATTATCCACAGCTCCTTCCCCTCTGTATGATGACGGTGTGGGCACTCTGAAAACGTTTGCGCCAACTCTCAGCAAGTCAGACGGGTTGGATTGGCTGAAGCACACTGTAGACTTAACACCCTGCGGTGTGAAGTGTGTGCAGTAAAACATGTAACTGTTGTTGTACAACAGCTTCTTCAACATTACTGATATAAAAATTAACAAGTAGCTGTACAGTCTTACGCCAGTTTATTAGCTGGCACTAATAGCGTACACACTCCGGAGCTGCCTGGTGATGTTAACATGGCGCAGTTATTGTAAGTGTTTAATTTCACACTATGCATGTTTTCATCCTTGTCATTAAGTCAAATCAGGCAGCACTCAGAGCAGAACAGAATCTCAACTTGTTGACTGGAGAACCCAAGAGTTCATTTAAAGCTTCAAGTGCTGCAGATGGTGTCAAAATACTTTATCTGTTGAGAGGCCGCAAGGAAGGAAGCTTGTTTTACGATTATTTAATTTTACTTTTGCGTATCAAAGAAAATAATCTTATCAAGCACCATCTGCAATAGATTGACTGAATAGGTTGATACATTAACATTCAGAGATAAGAAGATGACTTTGGATATTTCAATGATCAGACATGAATTTTCTGCCAGTGCAGTGAGATTATTTCAACCTGTTTCCAAAAAAAATCTACATCTTTTAGGAGTTTTCTCAAAATGAGTATCAGTATCTTGGTCTCTTGACTCTTGGTCCAGTTTTGATTTCACTCTCAATCTGTAATCAACAAACAGTAACTAGCAAATGTTCATTTTTTTGTTACAAAACAAACATTAAGTCATTTTCAGACTGATGTGAAGAATATTTGACTTTTTTCTACCATATTTTACAGTTTACAGATAATGATATGCCTCTGAATGAGATGTCTGTACTTATTCATATGTAATGCACCACAATTATCTTTATTTATCGAACACTTATGATGAAATATTACAAACTGTAAAATGAAACTGCAGCAAGGAGGTCATTATATGGATACTGCTTTCTTAAAGCACCAGTCCCCCCCACCCCCCTCTCTATCAGTAAAGGTAGCTGTGGTCTTTAGCTGATGGCCATGTAATTTTAGCTACTTATATCTGAATTTTAAATATAGGTTAACGTTATGGTAAGGCATAAAATTATTATGGCTGTGTCCAGTACTGTACAATAGCTTTCCCTAGTGCTACTTTGCAAAGAGCAAAGCACTCACCACTCCAGATTCAATGACTTTATGGTATGGCAAAACTTTCTGTTCATTTTCACAGATTATAAAGGTGATAAGTGGGTAATTATCTCTGCATTGCAAACAGGTTTTTATCACCGAGCAATTAACCCTCCAGAGGGAACACAATTCTTCACATCAAAATCAGGTAATTTATGGCCTCTAGTCTCCAACGAAGTTCACCTCTGCATTGTCATGTAGAGATTATTACTCCAACCGAACACTTCAGTGTGTGTGTTAAAATGGAAACACGCCCCGTAGAGCAGGGCTAAGTAGGCAATCACTCATTGTGAGTAACGGCAGAGGTGAAATGTAAGTAAACTGTGTGAATGTGCACGGCCACGCAAATGCCAGATGCAGGGACCTGGTGCCAACGTGGCATGTGAGTGACTCATTAAACCAGAAGAGTGTAATCCATTGGCCTTTCTCTGATGGCTCTGTCGCTCATTCAAGCCAGCAGCATTTCTGCATTGGGACTTTTTTTCGATGAGGGAAAGCAGCCAGCTGGGACAGTTCCCGATTCATTATTGGGAAGAAAAAATAAATAAATAAAGATTTTAAAAGATGGCATAGAGAATAGGGCCGTGGGGAGGCAGCTATGGTATCATAGAAAGGAAAACAGTTTCCTGTAAGCAGCAGATTATGAAAACATTAAGCAACAATTATCGTAATGAGAGTTATTGAAGCGGCAAGGTAGCAGACAAGCTGTGTACATCTGGTTGCTGCATCTGGCTGCAGTGGCAGCACATCCGAAGGGGCAGGAGGGAAGAAATTCATTTGTCATAGCCGTTCCTTCCCTGCGGATGAGGAGCTGGCATGTAGTGAAAATGATCTCAAAAGCTGCACGTTGATTCATATGCCGCTATAGATGCTACATCCACTGTCAGAAACTTTGGAGCTGTCAGTTAGAGCAAATTGGTCTATGACGACAAACTATATATCAACTCCTCAAGAAGGACTGTCATATTATATTTTGGTAACCCTTACCCTAATATCTGCAGGGAGTGGTTATCATATACTATAAAAACCAGGGCAGGCGTGTCGTTATTATCAAAGGTGATGCAGAAATCTGGTAAATTTGGAGTATTATGCCTGCTGCTTTGTGATTATGTCATCTGACATGCGTGTTTAGTACCATATAAAACGGTAATCTGATAAATTGGTTTATCATGGTTAATGTCATTAGCATTTCCACTTAGTCACACACTGATAATCCAGAATTCATGATTCATGACAAAGCAACAAGAAGAGAGTATCATTTTAAAGCACTGTGTGTTTCTGCAGAGTGTAAACGCAAACATATTAATGTTTATCATAAACTGTGCCAGGTCAAGGGCACAATGACATAAAAAAAAAAAAGCACAAACGGAATAGAAGTTGCACCATTGTTTTCTCCCCTGTGATCTCCAAATATTTAACCATATAGTCCTCACCTCCCTATTTCACCACTCCATACTATTCCTTCCCCAATATACTTAAAAAGACATAAGATGCGCAGTATAGTTGTTGAGAAGTGGAGTTCTTTTTGTGCCACTCCTTTTCCGATAGAGGGTACAGAGTGGTCACTCATCGCCTGTTACCAGAGCTGGCAGTGAAAGAGCCTTACACTCGACGGAGAAAATAGTTGGCAGTGGCCATAGTTTATTTAGTGATTAAAAAGAAGGCAAAGACGGCAGAGGAGCGTATGAAAGTATCAGAGTAGGAGGGAAGATTAAGCAAATATGGAGTTTAGTCACGTTCAACAGTAGAGGAATTACTGACTGATGCGAAACAAAAGTCAAACAGTCAGCCACGTGACATTTAGATCAATTCCAGCCATGGGAGGGATCAGAAATAGAAAGGACACAGGAAAAAAGTTCCCTTGCACAAAGAAAACCCAAAGAGCCTGAATCACTGTGCATTGAGCCTTGTAGGACGTCTTTTTGCTCTGAAAGTTGTACTCCATATGAATTTACTGGAGCCTTAATGCATCTCCTATAATCCCTGTACTTCTTTAAATAAAACATAAATAAGTACAATTATGGACAAGAACACATATACATATACAGTACACATCATATACAGCTAAATGTAATTGCACTGGAAACATAAAAAATATTTTTTTTTAAACTTGTTTTAGGAAAATAAAACTTAGTACTCTGTAATCTGCATTTTTACAGTGTGTACCAGATTACTCCTGCCATTACAGAAAATTGTAAAGAGTCCCATATCAACAGTCCCATCTGTTTACATCATCAGACTCTTTTGAATGATCCTCCCCACATTATGTCCCCCTGCAAAATGTCTCAAACTGAAATTGGGTCAAATTACAGAAGCTTGAAGCTCCAGCAATGCTAATTCACCGTGACTTTATGTGGTGACTAAAATATATAAATCAAATGGTTTTCTGTTTGGTCTTACTCTCTCCATTTCCCCTCCCCAAGACTAAACAACAATGATTTAATTTTCACCCAGGAGAGTAGCTGACATGATAATATGTGAGAACCTGACTGTGAAAGTGAAACTGTGAGAGTGTAACAGTAACATCCATACCAGGATATAAATATTAAGACTGGTGATGTAAGAAATTTTCTTAGGGAAGTCATGAGGAAATTATGTTAAAAGAGCACCGTGGATCAGTGTTACCCATACCAAACTTACAGATCCCATTTTCTGTGTAGTGATGAATCATATGGTGCATGGTATGATCAAATTGGCAGATTTTGTATTGTATTCAGTCCCATTTCCTGCTTTGTCAGTGGCAATTTAGCGTACATTATTATAACCTGCCTTAAACGCACCCAGCGGCCCATTAAATCAGTGAGTGGGATTAAGGCTGAGCAGCCCGGCTCTAGTCGAGATGTACAGTAACGCAATTCTCTACAAGGGATTCAAGATGGATGGGCTGGGCTATAGAGTGGATGAAACGCCTCCATTGGGCTGTTTGGCCTGGTGGAGCCCATCAATCAGGGCGGCACCAGAGGTCTGGGCTGAGGCTGTGTAATGATGCGAACAGCATGTGGCCAAGCCATCCCTGCCTGCTCAGGTGTAAGGGTTCTGCCCTGTCCACCGGTCCCCTAGGCTCCTCTGCCGCTATCATCCATCACATGGCAGCTGGATTCAAGGCGCTCAACAGAATCCAGTATGCTTGATAAAGACAACTTCGGATTAAAGCTAACTCTCTGAAATCAATTACTGTAAATTCTCAAATAGTTTAGGGTATATTTACCGCCCTCATTTAACACTTTTATTGGCAATAGGAATTTATTTCTAATTTCCACTTTTTTTGAGAGTATTTTAAATTTGTATCAAGTATTTTGTAATTTGATCTTTGCAACATGTCATAATGTAGTTCTGCGCTGTACTGTAATGGCTGTGATGGTAAATTTTGCATAATGTGCTTTATCAGAGAATTAAAGGTGGCATATAGAGCTGTGCCTGTTGTTATTCTTATTTAGGGACCTATTTTGAAACCTTTGCAAACAAAACAAACAAAAAAGCACACCTGCACGTTAAATTATTTCCTGCTGTGCACGTTGAGTGACTATTTTAAGTAATGCCTCTTTAAGCAATGAGCTCAAATGAGACTGAAAAAAGGATACAAACCCTGGAGCAACTTTGACATCTGCAAAAACTTATTTCTATTTTAAAGTGGAGATGTGCATATGAATGGTGTAGCAGCAATCATGTGCAGCCATGATTGGAAGGCAAGTAAATTCCAAACTGTGTGTTTAGATGGCAGTTGCGTTGGCAGATACCATATCAGATGTATTTATTTATTTACTTTTACTGTTAAGATGTTCACAACACATGCTATACTGTACGTGTCACATGTGAGCAAAGGTATCTTTACTCTTATTGGGCAGCTTAAACTCCAACATTTCTCCCTCCATGACCTTCAGCTCATTTTAGGAAGGTGCGGTAAATCATAGGAGACTGGGTTGTATTGTTTTTGGACAGCCATTGTGTTTAGATTTCTAATCTTTCAACTGGAAAGCAACGCAAAGGTGAAGACCAGACAGATCACTTTCGCTAATAGCAGCAGTACAGAAAGTTGCCATTAGCCATCCTTTATAGGGCCCATAATCAGATCGGATGGCGATGTGGACACTTTCTATAAAGTTCATTAAAGGACATATTTTATGGCGCGTTATGTGCTTTTTAGCTCTCACACAAACACATTATGCTCCTGGATGAAGGTGGCCTTATGAGTCCCATAAAGCAGCCCTCATGAATATGATTGTAAAAGCCGCTGCTCAGTATGGACTCAGTGAGAGGGGAAGGTCATTTGGTAGAAAGCATGAACTGCAAAAATGTATGCTTATAAAGATGTCTTTGGTGGAGTCTCTAAGCTGCTGAAATACATCTGCTACACCCTAATGGACTTTCTTTCCCCACTGGAAGCCATATCTGGGTTGGCTTCCAATGTATTATGGGACTGAATTAAGGCAAAGCCATTCTTTGGTCAAGCATTTGTTTTATGCTGTCTTGAGGTGAGCACCACTCTGCCGCCACCGGCACAGAAATTCCACAATAAGCACAATATAGCAATTATTTTTTGGTTTCACTGCCGTCATAAATTGTGTACATGTGGGTTCAGCAGGGTAAATAAGCGCTGACAAGTGGCATATGAGTCCTGCTCGTGTCTCCTGCTTAGATAAATTAAATGCATGCAAGACCTTTTGGTATTTGTATTTCCATGAATTTCCATGTAATAATGAAGGGTGTTGAATCAACTGGGTTTTTCCATTTTTCTTATGTAATCAATGTCGAATGATTTTTAAAAAGGCAGCGTGTATGAATGAGTGATAATTGCTTTTTGTTCTTCACTGGTGATTACTGGCTTATGGAGGTGTGGCAATTTCTGATTAAAACCTCAAATTGGATTTCAAAACAGGCATTTGAGGTGTGAGGTGGATTGTATATGGATTTTGCTTTCTGGTCTTTCTCCTGATTTTCAGGAAATGATTAAGTGGTAAGGTTTTAAAAGCTTTATTAATTTGATATTGTCTCATGTACATAAAGAGGGATTTCACACTCTTTAAAGATTGGATGAGTAATATACACTCAAATTGTTTAAGCCTATAAACCCAACAGAAATCCCTCATATAGTGGAAGTAGCTGTGCGCTTCTCCAGCATCTTTTTTTCTGCATCAAACCATGTTAATCTCGTCCATATTTGGGCATCTAATCAGTGAGACCTCACTGAGTGAACTTCATAATTAAACTATGTATTATTATTCTGACTTTAATTACATAACTATACAACTTTGTTTTAATTAAAAATACCCTTCCCCATGGGAGCAAAGGCTGGCTTTTCTGTGCACCGGGTGTAGAAGTAATTTCTTGCCTTGCACAGGCTTGATTATCCTAAAGTTCTGAAACTCCGCTTTCAGGAATACTTTATGACCTTGAAAATAACTCACTGACAGTAATTGTCTTGTCTCTCTACCTATCACAGCATGCAAATTGCAAAATAGTATGCTCCATTACTGCTTGTAGTTGCCTCCAATCACCTCACTGCGTATCACATTTCCTATACTATATCCAGACATAAAAAGAGCTCATGGCCACTGTAATCTGGGGTTAATAGCAGCCTTTTATAAAGGGTGGTGAGGGTGAACGTCCTTTTTACAGAGAGAGGGGCAATGTCCAGAAATTATTAAGATGTGTTGCCAAGTCATAATGGAGTTCCAGCACATTACATACACCTTTCTATATCATTGGGTTTTCTCAGGCATAGAAACACTCATTTTACTAATATGGACAAACCATTCTTCATTGGCATGGTAATGATTAGGGAACTGAGCATAGTCCAATCAAGTCATCAAGATGTCATGGATGACCAGGCTCATTTGCTTTACCACCATAGATGGCACTGTTGCACTGCTGACAGGCTGACTGACAGCATGTTGACGTGACAGTCATGGAGCACAGATTGTGGTGTCACTCCAGATCTGTGCATTTGCTGAAAGGCTGTGGAGCCAGATTTGTGGTTAAACAACCAATATTGAAAAGCTTTAAACCAAAGAAATATCCATGCTTATTTTAACGGTTGGTTTTGAGTTGTGCAGCAGAATATTTTATTTTGTATTGGTGAAGTTTTGATATGTGAAGTTTTAATGGGATGTAATCATAAAACTCACACTTTATATTCTTCCTGTGTTATGTTTGGACAGTTTTTGAAAATATGACATTTTCAAAAGAGAGGGACTTATACTCTCTATCTCCATGTCCAATAAAGCTACCTGTTCAGATGGTTGTTTGCTGTGAATTATACGCAGAAATTGGAGACGTCGTTCATTTTGACAAGCCTATTTTCTGCCCTGTCATTCCACCTGAGCCTGTTAAACAGAGTTACTTGCATGTGTTTGTTATAGCATCCAGAATGTTTTGATTGCCATTGCCGTCATTTTTTATGAGATTTTAATTGTTGGACTCATTATTGTATGACTTTGAAATGGATAAAATTGAAGAAATTATATATATATATA
>OMOW01030823.1:0-10974 GCA_900312555.1 Lamprogrammus exutus
TAGCTAACATGTCAATCGGGACCCCACAACAATATAGTGATGGATTAGCATTTTGGTCTCATTTAGCCTAAATATTGATCTATTATCTGCATAAAGGCCTCACATGTGTCTCCTACTGTGGGGCGTACAAATACAGTTGGGGTCCATGCATGCCAATGATTGGATTAGAAGAAAAATAAATATGCTTAAGATGTTATTATAATTAACCCAATGTGATAACTAACTCAGATCATGGACCACATGTGCCCACCATATCCCCATTATGAGCCCAAATAAGTGGACACAAAAGGGACCCATGCAGGCTCTGAGGATGATCATTCTCATGGGCCCCATTTGTTGCACATCTCGGCCACATAAGTGATCAAGTTGCAGACACCCATGAGTTCTACATGGCCAGATTAAACAGATAGGTTAACAAAAATGATCTGCGGGCCTCTACAGACTCCCTATGCCTTACATTCATTGTGCACTGTATTTAATCATGTTGTATTCAAGTGCCCAGCTTGAAACCTACTAATTTGTGGCATAATGTGGCAATTTGGTTAAACTAATTTATTCAGGAATATGCACTATATGAATACCATAAGAAGAAAAGGTCTTAGGGCTTCCTCATACACAGGCCTCAAGATGAGGTAATACTGCAGGACCTGTAACACATGACTATAAAATGTCACCCAGATTTGGTGTTGCTAGGGTTTACTCATTCTTCACTACCTCCAGTTTTACACAGAATTTTACACACTAGCATACTGATCCCAGAGCAAAGATCTAACATATAAATTGTTTTGTTCATTTTAAAGAAACCATATGAGGGTGGCACTTTGAAAGTGAAAATGAAATCATTCATTGACTTATTTATTATTTCTAATATGCAGTCAGACCTCTTTCACACATGTATCTTATGTTTCATTATCTACCAAATGACACAAAGGTATTCAGGTCACACAGACAAATACTATTGGAATATACTGTGAGAAAAATTACAGACCTATGTGCACTGGGTGGATTCTAAATACCTTTTCAGAACTACACCCCATTCCGGTTACAGCACAGCAGTTTGTCTATCAGGGACAGGGTGGAGGCAGGGTGGAAATATGGGTTAAGTGTTAATCTTTCCTCTCTGCATTAAAGCTGTGCAGACATCAGACATGAATGATTTGGGGATTAATAACTTAAGAGGTTAATACACATACATCTTCCATATTGCCTCTCTCTGTAACACACAAGCAGACACACACATTCACACACAAAACCTGATCACTTGTAGCATATGCTTTCTATGTAATTGATGCATTCACAGAAGATGGACAGACTGGATACCTGATGCTTTTGAGATGGAAAAAAAAAATCCCAATAAAAACCCCCACACTTGCTTGCTTGGCATTACTTTTTGGTTACAAACACAAAGACTTTCCATCATTTGCAGCAGTTATTATGCTCTCTGGGGAAGCCGGTGGTTATACAAAGCTACATTTGGAGCAGAGGGGGAAAATACTACACTCGTCTGCCACCTACACAGGAAAGCGTTGTGGCTGAGAAGGCGATGGCCAAGTACGCCCCCTGCTGTGCACGTGGGTGGATGCATAAAGACATACAGTAAATGAAAGACGTAAATGAAGCCCCAGTTGTTACAGAACTCAGATGGAAATCTATTTATCTCCATTTTACAAACAGATATTAAACTGTATAACATTGATAATCCATTTATAGAACACTTTTCAAACACTATAACAGCTTTGATTGAATAGCCATTAAAATAGGCCCAGTTCGTGTCTATTTATACTGCTTTATTATATTCAACATCAAGCATGTAACTGAAGAAGAGGATGATACGTTGATTTAATCCAGTGGTACAATCAAAACACCTTCCTCATCGGGACTGATGGAAGCAAAGAGGGTGACCTGTTACATGGTGACCTCTAGGGCACTGCCATGTTTGATGTCATGTAAACTGAATGTGAAGACAAAGCTTCCCTGCTAAAAATAAAGGTTCAAAACAAAGAATCTGCTGCGCGTGTTGCCGAGTGTGAGGTTTGCTTTAGCCGGCAGAGTAATGGTGGTCCATCTATTGGATTAGTGGAGGATTTCAGCGTGGTATTAATCTGGAAAGACAGCAGGCGACCTGAGCTGGGCTCACACAGGGCGCAGTTGTGTCTCTCTGGCTGTCACTCGCTGTTTGTTCTCCATTAGAGAGGGGAGAACACTCATCCAACATGAATCTTTTCTGCTTTTCACTGGTAAGTGGCACAGTTTCATACTTTCTGCATCTACTCTACATATAAATTAGTATTTTGGACTGAGTGAACTAACTGTGGGAGATACATGTGATGCAAAAGAGAGCGTGTTTGTGAGGAGTGCTTAAAAACCAATAAGTATTACCTATATGAATGTTATTGGTGTGTGTACCTCAGAACTGAGCTTAGTTGTTGGGTTTGTGCTATAAAACAGAGTGAAGTGCTCTGTCAGTTGAGAAGAGAGAAGTGTGCAACAGGAGATTAATGCAATCTGTATACATGCGCACGTGCATAAAACACACATATGGTCCGATAGATGTTGCTGCAGCTTCTCTTTAGACAGATGTTGGGGTAGCTGACCAACAACATTGGGATTATGAACCAGCGTCCTGCTAGAGAAAACATGGTGTTGAACACTGGTTACACATTTTGATTTCCTCCTCTGACTTCCTCCTCTGTTGTTACACACTTCGTGCACAGTGATGTATTGTTTGCTTAGACAACCCAATCACAAAAGGGAAGCAAGTATTAAATGTCTCTAATGCAGATTAAAGTGTGGAGTGTGTTATTTGTGAAAGGTGTTCATGCATGTGCGTGGTGGATCTGTGTGTTTCTATTGAATCAATGAAGAACATATGCAGGCCTGTGTGTATACTTTAATCACTGACACATTATGAGCGTTGGAAACCAAAACTAGACTAGGCTGTCGATCAATTATTGAAGCTAAAAAAACACGCTCAAGATGGGTTAAGATTGATACCACTTATGCATCAGAACCCAAGCAAGATGTGCAAAATGTAATCTGCACTGAAATCTTTTGTGAGGAATATCAATCCTTCCTTACAGCCATACTTGACAAGAAAATTGAAAAGCTTTTGAGCAGAATTGTTAGCATTTTCCAAATGCCGCGTCAGGCCTTCATAGATAGATAGATAGATACTTTATTATTCCCGAGGGAAATTCAGGTTTTTTTTTCATGTCAAATTCATGTCTGCTTGTGCTGAATATACTACAGTATATGTCATGTTGTGTGTTTGAGTGTGTCACCTGTAAAATGTGCTGTGTGTGTGGAATCAGGAAGGATCTATGGACAGTCTGTATGAGGTGGTGCAGAGCTCCAGCAATGGTCCAGCTCAGCCTGTCCCAAGCCGCTCCTGCAGCCCGGCAGTCAGGCTGGATGACAACTCAAAGTGGCGCAGCTCTGGAAGATCTATTTCTATGGTGAGAGACACACGTGCATGCAAGATTCACAAAACAGCATGTACACACTTGAATCTCATGTCCACACACAAGCAGAATGTAAAGAGTGTATATGCAAAACCAGATTGGGTCATGTTGGGACCAGCTTGTATAAAAGCTGATTATAATGAACAGAACCAGTTGACAGCTGCTGTTGATATGAGAAGATTTGGAATTCTGAACTCAAACCTATGATGTTAAATTGAAAGTCACAGAAATACATTTTAATACTGGTTGATACAAACAGTAAGTATAGAAACGTTATGTGTAGACACGTTTTCGTGACAAATAAAATTCCTTCTTTTGTACAGATTGAACATTAATATTGGACTGAAATGCTTTCTTTGCTTTCAGGAAATGTGTCAGATGCAGAGGAGTAACTCCAATAAAAAGAAAAGAAGGTGAGCGCAGCTTAGAATTAGAAAAAAGTTGTGGTACAGGAATTTCTTGTGTGTATAGTGTTCTTTTCTGTTTTTGTCATGGGTTAATGTGCGTGCAAGCGACAGGAAAAAGCTTTGCCAATCCATTCAAGTGAAAGGGCTTTCCCATAGAATGATAATGTGGCTTGAAAGGCACCCTGTCTATTTTCACTGAGGGTTAATTCTCTAAATCCTTCCTGCAGCAGACCAGACCAGACCAGTGCCTCTCTCTGTATCTGGACTCTGTTTAAGTCACCGGCTCGTTCATCTATCATTAGAGAATCTGTGTTTGAATGCCCTTTACAACCATTACAAAAGAAGTTCATAAACTGATACATTTTACTTTGGTGGCAGTATGATTCTGTCTTCTTTTTCTAAGAAGCAGTGTGCCTGAGAACTGTTGGGCCAACAGCAGGCAGATTATGTCTTTGGAATTGTTGGACTAAGCAGATTCAAACCCCACCTACTTAAAGTCCCCAATCACCTTAACACCTCTAGGCTTTATTTGTAAGGTTTAGTCTCTGGTTACACTGTGATCCAATCCATGAACAGTGAGACTAAAATGCAACCCCTTACAGTACGTTGATGCATTAATGGCTGTTTACCCTCGTGTTGCGTGCTACTGCATGTGGTACCCTTCCCTAACCTTGTCAGAACCATAATGCGTTTGTTGACTTTACGTAAAGAATCGCGTCACTGTGGTTGCAGTGATGTGATGGTTTCAAACACGCCAAATGCTCCAATGATGCTAAATCTTTCTGTTAATTTTACTTCCAGAACGCATATATCCAAATCTGCATCAGAAAATGAAGCTTTGGGTGAGTAAATATGTCAGTAAAACATAACAATATGAAAATAAACACATCAGGCTGTTGTTAGGGTTAAAGAGATTGGATGGCAGCAAGAAAGTTACGTTTTTGTCTGTCAGTGTGTTGAAGTGGAAGTGAGCATGCTGTGCAAACACATTATGACTCAACGGCCTAATGATTCAATTAACTGATGATTCCATTTAGATTCTGATTTCGTTTTTTTAGATAACCCCAGCTGTAACACTGAACTTTGGCAGCCTGCAAAAACCCAAGATGATTTTGCCTACATCAAGAACAGTCACAATGCAGGTGAACAGAAAATGATCAGGTTAAGATGAACACAACATCTGTTAAATCAGCTTCCTGAGTATCTTTTGGTTTGTTTTGCTTGGTAAAATCAATGTATCACTGCCCTGGTGAAACATGCTCGTTGTGTCCTTACAGACATGAGGAAGATGAAGCACAGAACAGAAACCAGAGGAGGAAAAGGTGTTCACCAGTCTGGCACAAAGAAAAAGGAGAAACCACTCCCTAGTCAGGTTAGGAAAAAACAGTTTGCCATTCTGTTTCGTTTACTGCAAATCACAAATAATCTCGTGATGACGTAACGGTCAGGTGCTCAAACTGAAACACTGCCAAATATGTTCATACTTATACCTTGATGACGTGGCCGCTAGCAACCAGGAAACATAACAACTAAAAGGTACACCATGTTACCATTGGATCACAGGTTGGCAATTATGACGAATGGAAGCCAAATCCAGAGCTGCCCAGCAGCGAACACAGAGACCGGGTGAGCAGCATAGCGTGAAAGCTATATTTGTGCTCTTGTGCTTGTGTTACATTGTGTGTCAGAGTAGCCTCCTTTGTCATCTCTGTGCTAATGCCATCAAAACTTGCCTAGATAGAAATGTATTGTACTAAACAGTCACGGTAAGCCAGGTTGCTGTGTGACTTGCAACCTGACCTTTCAGCAGCATCAACCTGTTATGGGACTTGTGGTCACATGGCCATGTAAGCCATTTTGTGGCAGTTTTGGAGTTTCCACAGTATTGCAAACGCCACCTGCAAATGCTGATTGGTTTTGAAAACAGTGCAGATGGTCTAGAGAGGGGTAGCGTTCTCTCTCTAATCTCTGGACTAAAGGCCTTGTGCCAGGTCATCACAGTGAGAACCAAACCAAACCAAACGTGCCAGTAGTGGATCAACAGCGGTGTTCAGAGCCTCACAATGTTTCCATACACCACCGCTAACAGCTTGGCATGGCAGCTGTGCAACTAACATAATACCAGTCTGACCCAAATGGTATTTGGAAGAATTTGTGTGACCCGCACTCTCAGTGCCATCACATCAGCAAAGAAAATACTGAGATAATACTGTGTTTCCCTGACTGTTTTTTGTCTTTCTGTGCATCTCTTCAGAGTGTGTGTGCTGCAGGAGCAGTGACTGAGTCTAAACCTGCCGTCAAAAGAAGCCAGAAAACAGGGAAGAAACCGGGCGGAAAGATCGGGAAAGAAGGGATAAAGAAAAATCATAACTCTACATGTAAGATCACGATAAGCATGAAAAATCCTCAGGTTTGATTTTCCTTTTCTGTCTGATCAGCCTGTTATTATATGACCAAGGAAGTTACAAACTAATGGGAACCTAAATGTGTCTGACCAATGTAAGTCCAGTATTCCCTTTCCTTTCAGCTCTGGTCTGGTTTCCCATCCTTGATTCATGATAGTCAGTAACTTTGTCTGTCTGCTGTTTGGGGCTGGTGCTGGTGGTACAGTTGGCTTATCACAGCTGTCCTATATTGCTGGAAACCAGGGCTGATGAGAGCAGCTAAGACTCAGATATACAATAAAAAAGTATGGATGTAAAAGCAAAACATTGGGATAAGCAGAGTGACCTCTCCTTTTACATTTTCCTACACTCTGTCTTCTCCGTCAGTGTACTCCACACGAGGCACCATGAGTCCACCCATGGGAGCTCACTACCTTCATGTCCCATACCAATCAGATAGGAAGCCTTACTCAGACAAGGCATCCACCCTCCCAGCTCAGGAGGAGCTCAGGAGGCACGTGGACACGGCCATCCTTCCTGGAGGAGCCACCCCCACCCACAGCCGCCAACAGCGCTGGAGCAATCCAGGTGACGGTAGTCCTGCCTGGGGGTCGGTCCAGCACACCTGTAGTAGGCCGCTCACTGAGTATCGTGCACACTCCCACGACTTCATCACATCCCATAGCGAGGACCAAGAGAGAAGACAACAGCAGGCAACGACCCGTGGTGACTGTTTGAAACAAGATTTTAAAGCCCAGATTCCCTCAAGAGTTCCACGGTCGATCACAGACGTGGATCTGTCTGAACCAAATGTAAGTTTCTGCTGATGTGAATGTCTTACTTTTAATGTCATTTTTCAGTAAAGAGGTGCTTTCAGTTGTTTTTAGGATCCTGATGGCCATATGACTGAAAACCTCTTCCACTTCATGGGCCCCTCTGTGGGTCCATCAGTCATGTTTTGAGCATTTTGATGTTTCTTAGAGGAGAAATTTGGAAATGTATGGGTAGGATTGGGATTCAGTAAACTTAAGCCTTTCCACTTGGACTCTTCCAATCACAACAAGCTGCTGTATGTAACATTCAATTTCAGTCAGGGCTTATACCACACGTATGTTGACTGAGCTCAAAGGTCAGTGCCTTCACGTGCACTTTGTGATCCCGTTGCTATCCAGTGAGCACGTGCAATGTGTGACACAGAGCAGTAGTTAAGGCTTAATGTGACTTAAGAGTAACTTGTATAAGATGAAACGGATGATCCGTATAGAGATTGCAAGATCCCTATAGAGCTACAGTATAGTGTCGATAAAATGTCATTTCATTGGACATGAAGCCTCTTAAGAGACTGTGCACAGATGATGCAGAGGTTAAGACTCTAGCCTCAGCATCACTGTTGGCTGCTGAAACTTCTCTTTGTTGACGTTGTGTACCAAGTGTTTATTCAACTCAGTGGTAACTTTTATGGCCATGGTTAGTGGTGCTGTTCTATAAGACAATGTTTCTCATATTTTGTCCAACCCATTCACACGAAGGGGCAGAAAATGACAAATTATAAGCTGTATATTTATTTTGAATCTTTAAAATCTCAATTCCATCCTCTTTTCCAATTCTGTTTGTGAAGCTGAATGCAAAAGTATTTCGGCAATACCATGACAAAACTCAGCAGACTCTCCCCTTACAATTCTATGATTACATTTCGTTAGTGTCAGTTCGTGTTGGTTAGATGAACAACTGCCTGTTCAGGGAGCCACCACAGTAGATAAGAAGCGGTAATCTGGATTGAGAGGAGTTTACGACTGATTGAAAACAGTGGGATTAGGCAATGATTTTGTCTTTAGAATCCCTTTTCTTCAACTGGCTGATTGAAACCCCCTACAATGTAAACACAGTGGCAAATTCCCACACAGTGATGTGTCAGAGTACAAACTTAAATTGCCACACACTCTCAGACTCGCTGGCAGGGATGTGATGGCCAAAATTGAATCTTTTTAGCAAGAGAAATGGTTTATTTACCTAATTACCAATGGTGAGAGATCCACACAGAAACATCCAGATTCAAAATGTTTGACTATGTCTGGCAGTAGAAAATAAATAGAAATATATTTACTTAAAGGTTCCATATTGAAATCAGCGATGAGGCTGCTGTTTCGACACCACAAAGTTGCCACTTTCAGCTGTTCCTTTGTGGAGCTGTCAGAGTATCAACACTTCCTCAAAAGTACACCCCACATTAAGAAATGACGGCACGAGTGATCACCACAGCATCATTTACCATAACCGAGTTCCCCATAGCTCGTAAAGGGAAACTTTTGAGGAATAATGACCTTAAAGATTCGACATTGAATCAAACTTTGTGTTTTACTTATAATGCAGCCATGAAATCATAAAAGTAGCTGACCAAATGTTAACGTCATAACTACCTGCAAAACTGAGACAAACATTCACACACATATTAATATCACAAGTAATTATACTGTTTGTTTGTGAGGATATGACCCTGATCCCTATGTACAGCACGACTCATGTCAAGCATTTTTGACCAGTTTATACCAGGTGACTCCTAGCAAATCACCTTATATGAGACAGTAGCAAACATAACATATTTGCATTGTTACAGGATATCACAAATACAGTGACACTTCAGTAACCTAAATGCTTCTATTCCTGGAAGGGGTTCTTGATGTTTTCTCAAATCAGGCCACAAAATGCGTACATAAGCACATTGTATATTTCCCTTTGAAACTGATACTGCAATAATAGACACAACACATCCTGTGTGTTGTAAGGAAGTGGGCCAGCCAGCAGTCAGCCGGGGCGGCCTTAGTGTTAGTTAACACTTAACACTGTCAGGAGAGCAGCACAGAGAAAAGAGAAGCGCGAGGACTGCAAATTTACCAAAGCATCAAACAGCAGGAAAAATGTTACAGAGGGCAGCATCGAATGTTTCCGACAAATCAAAGAGCTCCAAACCAAAGGTAGGTGAAAATATGAGCAAAATCTGAACACTGGAATAAATGAGAGGAGATCATAACCCACATATCACCACTGATGAAGTTGTTCTTCAAAATGACAACTGTCCTCACGGCAAAACAGACAAACAAGTGACAATGAAATTCTCTTCAAACAATACAATGGCAAATAATGGAAAATAAGACTAAATTCTGTTCCAATATTTTTGGGCAGCAGAGCAATGTGAGAAAGTCAGTCAAAGTAATGGAGGTCGCCCTCATTTGACCAGGATTTTCAGGGATTATTCATTTATATAATTATTTTGTTGTCTGCAGTAGAGATGATGGGGGTTGGGGGAGATTAGGATGACTTTTAGCTTTATTAAAAACTGAAAAAAAGAATGATGGCTGGAAAACAAACCTAAGTGTATTATCTAACCAGTTTTGTGTCGGCTCCAGTCCCGCAGACGTTATCCAGTTCAAGGGAATTGCTAGATATAACTATCTAACATATGTTTATACTTTCATATACCAAATGAACTATTTAATACAGACAAATATAGAGATATGAGTGATTGGATCCACTTGAAAGCTGTGATTTGAACTTTTCTCAAATTTTTTGATTTTGTATTTCACCTGTGACTCAACCCATGGATTGTGTAAAACAAACTTTGCAACCCCCTTTACAAGAAGTTCATGTCATGTAACTCTGTAAAACGTTGCTACACAAACCCCGCCAGTTGCCTTTACAGATATCCTCAGTCTTTGTCTCATCTTCCTCACAGCGCTCCACAAGCTTCGGCAGGTTCGAGGGTCTCAGACTACAGTCGTCACCAGCCAAAACAGAGGAAAATGGAACAACTACGGTGTGTAGTTTCATTACAGCTCCAACTTTCTAACTCTGCTATTTGGTTTGTTGTTGTGTGCTGACAATCTGTAAATGCAAAATGAAAGATGCTGAGGCTGGCAGGTAAAGAAGGAAACTGTTGTCATAAAAACCTCCATCAAGCCCAAACATGCAGAGACAAAATCTGTTCTGATAATACGCTATCTCTAAGTAAAAAGAAAAGTTGATAATAAACATACGTAATCGCAAACCTATCAAACACCTTGCTTGCTACTGAATCAGCATCATCTCAGCTATGCATTGTGGTTGTTGCATGTTTCTATTTGTTGCTGTAGAGCAAAGTCTGTGAATGTGACCTGTTCAGGCATGTATTTTAGTCCTCTGTGTGACAAGACAACATTTAATAATTCCTGGATCTGCACCAGAAGGTAATAGGTTCTACCCTGGGCCATGTCACACTCATCCACTAAGTTTCATGGAAGTAATATTACTGAAAGTATCATGAACGTAGAAATATAAAAAAAACTATGTGATTATTCATGTTAAGATTAAGCTGCTATTAAATTGATTCTGCTCATATTTAAAATACATTTTTAAATGTGCATTGCATTTACAGGTTACAGAGGAATGTGAGGGTGCAGACCCCCACAAAACAGCTGGACTTGGGAAGAGGATGAAGGCTATTTCACTGACCATGCGTCGAAGAATGGGCAAGAAACACGCCAAATCATTCTCTGAGGAGACAGTGAGTCATTGGAACACACACACACACACACACACACACACACGCACACACTCACCACGTATTGTGTTATCACTGTATGGTTTGATGTTGAAGATACTCCACTCACACCTAAGTAACTACGAATAACTACGTATTAAGGACAATGAATGTGTTTTTGTGAAGAGGCCTCTCAGTTTAATCTCTCA
>OMOW01030827.1:3897-15118 GCA_900312555.1 Lamprogrammus exutus
CCCGCCGGCCGGGCCTCTCTGCTGCGGGGGTCTCCCGCAACCCGCCGCCGGACGGCCCCGGCCCCCGTCCCCGCCGCTCAGAACCTGGCCCATAGCAACCAGCAGCAGCAGCAGCAGCACACTCAGGCCACCTACCACTACGAGCCAGACCCTGACACCCCCTCACCCTCTGCATGAGACAACAAGCATCCTCCTCCGTTCACACTGCGAGCAGCAAACAGTTAAATTTGAAACCATTACGATCAGTAACATCCATGTAACAGAGAAATAGAGAATCAAACTTAAAAGTGGGGCTGGGTATCAAACATCGATACTAAAATGTTTGATATCAAAAATGCAGCCGGTGTGGTTAGTTAATGATGTTACCCAGACCACATTATTACGCCTACTGCCTATGTTCCTGATTGTGATTGGCCAAAACCTAATCCCAACTTGCTGATGTCAGAACCGGGCCAAAAATATTGTTATAATAAATATAATACAAATTGTGTATCTAATTGTTTCCGAGTGCCCAATCAGAGTGCCTGGGTTCAAACAGCCAATCAAATCCATCGTGGCATCCCGGTCACATTCGATGAAAACTAACATGACAAGTGGGAGATTTTGTTGCACATCTGACAACAATCCACCGAACGTTGTGTAATTCTACAACTGATTTGTGTCACAAAGGAAAAACGAAATCGGTCGAAATGAACGTTTTCGGATGCTCGTTGCAAATACTGCCGTGCTTTGGAAGTGCAGTATTTGCACCACCGTAAAACCTTAATTTCCACCTGACGTTTTTCCTCAATATTTTGTTCAGAAGTAATGGCAAAGACAAAGCAGAAAGTTCCCCAAAATGAAAGACTCAAGTACAGTACCAGTACCCAGAAAGTTACCAGTTACTTCAACAAATGTTCTTTCTTTAGTTTCCTGCTGCTCTGTGTGAATGCAGGCTCTCACCTCCTCCCCTGAGTGGAAAAACACCACTTTGCCTTTTGTTGCACCGCTGCTGCAGCTTCTCTCAAATCTACAGCCTCAAGCAGACAAGAATGAAAGCACACAGGAAATGGCAGGCCTGCTCACCCCACACATTCATGGATTACAGCATTTTATTTCTGAAAAAAGGGCATTTCATTTAGTGTCTGTAGTATCTACAAGAAGGCAGAAGAAAGTACTGTAATCACAATATATAGAATTTTAGCTGGGAGTGAGAGTGAGAGTGGAGTGTGTGTATGTGCGCATGTGTGTGTGCATGTTTGCTGTACCTCAGTGAGAAAGTGACTGTAAGCCGGATATGAAGATTCACTTCTCCAGCGTATGCGATGGCCTTGCTATGAGGATGAATTGTTTTAGGTGACGGCAAAGGGACTTTTTCAGAAAATATAATTTATTTTGTCCCAGACTAGGCTCTGGTGAGTGCTGGTCTCACTGTTTACTTCTGGCTGAGCTGGTCTGAAAATGTTCAACGCACAGATTCACCACCACTGTTGTGAGCACACACAATGTCAGATGAGACGATAAATTTTGTAATAAATATTGTTCACAAAACCTTTGTATTAGGGAGTCTGATTTATTTCAACCATTTCCAAAGGTGAGGTGTCGTCTTCTCTGCTGATACATGCAGAATTATTGACAGATATTTGCTTATCACAAATTTATCACAGATGATTCAATTTTGAGGAAGATCCTGATTTGGAATTTTTTTCACCTCCATTTTCTTAAACATTGCAAAACGGCGTTCTTTTTGTGATTTGCTTCAGTGTGCATTTTGTTGTGCCGCAGTGAAACAGTTCCCTCAGCTTGCTGACTCAACACTATTCCCATACATGGCAACATCACAAAAGTTCCTTCAGGCTGTTCTGATTGGCTGTAGGGACAGATCGGAGAGATTAATATTGCAAAACAAATGACATTTCAGATCCGTATTTGGTTTAGACAGATGAAAAAAACGTGCTCCTTAAACCTTTAAAACAAGGATGATTGTCTTTGTTTAGTTCCTGCTTGAATAAGAGACAAAAGCAGGACATGAGAGGCTCAGGCTGAACTGACAGAAACAAATAATTTTATTTTAAAAATATTTCACTGCTGATACATACAATACACTCATCATACTCATATATTTGCATAAAGTATACTCTTAACATGATAATATTTAAAGATTTGATACATTATTGTCAGGTGGGGGAGGGGGCATATCAACAAGGGGAACACTATTGTAGTGTGTAGAGTAAAAACATTGAAACAGAAAACCACTAGAACAGCCACAGTACATGTGGGAATTAATAAGTGCTAATGAGACCAAATTTAGGAGTAACTGATCACATTTTTCTCTTCTCCTGCAGCAGAATTTCCTTGTTTTTTTTTTTTACTTCTTCCAAACAAAACAACAAAAGGGTAGGTAGCTAATTTGTTGAGCTTATTTCAGCTGGTGTGTTGCGGCTCAGTTAGTTAGGTCAAAGACTCTTTAGCGACTGTCAGTCTCATTGTATCTGAGCTCCTTCATCTGCCTCAATGTTCATCTTGGCAGGCCAATGCTAATTTGGATCAGACCTTGGAGAACATTTCCACATGGAGACACGAGGAGCACTTGATTTGCCCATTTTTGAGACTACATGTCCAGAGAAAAACTCATATCCATATATTTTTTAAAATCAGGATATACATTAAAGCTTGGTTCATGCTTCTTGTGTGTTTACAGTTCTTAACCAGCTTCCAATTTCAGGCAGTTTGTGACGGCAGCTAACAATTGTTTTCATTATTAAAGTTGAAATGTCATCATTAATTTTTTTCAGTTTAATGAGTAAATACAATTGTTTCATCAAGACAATGCCAATGATAATAATGACATAAGCTCACTACAAGCAGCCAGAGCCCCAAGTCATGTCTTCAAATTTCACAAACCATCACATTCCAGAAGCTGGAACAAGGCAAATTTGAGCAATTTTTCTTCAGAAATGACTTAGAATTGACACATTTTCTGTTGAATTGACTGGATAGGAAATGGATAGGAACCATTTTAGTGCAGGAACTTCTCCAGGTATACAAATGGCATTTTTAAGTACTCATGTTAAGTATGTTTTTGAAACAAAAATGTCCTGAAGGACCTGAGGTTGGGCAGGATCTCTAGATGCTATGTGAGAACAAGCTGTCAAAATTAGTAAGCAAAGGCCACGTGCTTTCAATTCACATACCTTTTGAGCTGGCAGTAGGCCTAATAAAAATCTAACTATGCCAGTCTGCAAGCCAGCATAATGGGATACTGTAGAAGTTCCTACTCTGGGTAAAATAGTTCCTTATTTAGTTGTGAAGCTCTAGTGTAAAACGCCAATGGTTTCCACTCATCATATTTATGATTAAATCACTTTGACAGCACTCCGTCTCATTCATTTTTTCTTGAAGCATGAACCAGACCATCATGTTTTTTCTTGTCTAAACTGCGGTGTCCTGCGTGCAGACTTACAAATCCTACTATGGCGAAGGCTCAGTGTTTTTAAGTTTTCTTCACTTCCATCTCCTTTCACATTGGACACAAACTAAAATAATGCATACAAACTATAACAATTAATATTCATAAGCGAAGCTTTCACCATGGTAGGATTCGTAAATTTGCATCCTGCACGCTGTTCTCACAGGGACTTTTACTGTGCACTGCCAGGAGTACAAATGGAAACAGACCTGCACACACCGAGCCGCTGCTTCCAGCTCATCTAATCAACCTCATTTCCTCTGTTTGTCTGTCTGATTTGTTGTTGTAACAGCTCTCAGAGCTTCACTGCAGAGAATCAACACAAACCTCTGCAGCAAAATGAGAACTTGCATATGGGACTGTATGATTCACTGGCTGCAACAGCAAAAACTTGAGGATAATTCTTAAGCCATGAAGTGTGTCAGGTAGTATCAGTTATATTCGGGATTAATATTCATGTTAATCAATGAATGGAAACAGCTTCTAAGTAGCTGATTCAAGGGCCGATTTGTCCTCGTGTGCTTATGAGTTAAGGACTCTTCCATACCTTCCAAGTAAGTTCAAAAGGGAACAAAATGTCCACTCTGATTTTGGGTATCAGTTGGCTAAAATGGTCGTTTAAGGGCCACGTTTGTGTAACATCCTGTTTTGGCTGAGAGGACATTCCTTAACATACAGTGAGAGATGCTGAGAGGGCTGCAGTAGGAGGCAGAAATCAAGGGCTCCCACACCCAACACCCCCCCACCAACATCTGAGTCCTGTGCTGGTTTGGGGTTGGAGGTTGACCTGGCATGACAGAACCCAGAGCCACTGTTGGACAGAGTTCAGTCACTGAAGCCTGCACGTTAGCACCGCAATCCTGTTTCAACTGTTTCACAGCCGGAATTTGAACCATTTTGCCTCACATTACTTGGTAAAACCATAACAGGTGAGATTTTTTAAGTAACATTCCTGTTTGCCAAGATGAAATCCAGGATTCACTTCTCCACCCATAAATGGCAGTGAATGGAAATGATGAAGAGAACTACCTGATTTATGACTTCTTACCAGATTCAACGCCTGTTACAGTGGTTATTTTTTTTGCAGTGTCGCTCTGTACAAAGTGCAGGAACATGGTCCAACCTGATTGAACTCTTTCCATCAGTGACTCTGGTGCTAAGAGGGAATCTTTGTCCGCTTCTCCCATCCAGATCTCACAAAGGCCAGGGCAGGTCGCTGAAATCTACCGGTCCGCCCAGACCGGCATCAGCCTCCAGCAGGGACATGATGACCGCCATGGCTGCCTCGTCGTTACTGGGGCTGCTGGAACCAGGTTCATCCATGATGTCTATGCTCAGGTGGGAGTTATCACCTGGACAGAGGAGAGCAGAGGACCATTAGTGACTTCAATGGGAGACTGAACAGGTCTGGGGGCGAAGAAAGTCTCGGATCAGGAGTTGGAAACCAAAACAGAGAGAAAATATTTGACTATTTGCTGTGAATTGCCTGCCTTGGCTGTCCTGAATGCTAAACCTTCTGCCTTGACCTGTCATTATAAAAATGTGTTTTGATTGAAATGATTGGGATATTTTATCATTTTCGAAAAACATTTCCACTGTGTGTGTGTGTGTGTGTGTGTGTGTGTGCGTGTGTGTGAAAGAGAGAGAAAGAACAAGAGAGAAACTCACTCATGATGGACTGGTTAGAGTACGGGTAGCCTACAGAGTCAGGTCCAGGGATGATCCCTGTGGTGGGCAGCTCAGGTGTCCCTCCATTCTGAATCTACAGACACAAACACAAACCGTTTTCAGTCAACACACACACGCACACATCTTGTTTCAACTATTTGCATTTTCGTTTTTCCAGAGTTCAGGGTTTAAGGTAAAGGTAGAATAAGTTTCTTCCATTCACAACACACACATGATATTCTGAGTTAGACCTTAGCTTTAGTTGACAAGAGAGGGGCAACAGGTTCACATGACTATAACCTGTGTGTGTGTGTGTGTGTGTTACCTTCTTGCCCCCTGGGGAGCAGGTGTCAGGGGGAGGGGTGCTGGTGATGTTCAGAGGGCTTGAGCCACAGCTGGAGGGAGAGGAGCCCCGAATCCTGACAGAGAACAGATGGATGCTTGATATTCTCTCACACACACACACTTGGTTCACTTTATCACGTACAGTTATCGGAACTGGGTTTTCTTATGTCTGTTAGCCCTGCAAAACACTTCACATTAGGGCCACTTCAGCAAGGATTGTGATTGTGATTTGTTTGCCTCCTTTAATTTGAGTTATTGTATTCATTTTATTCTCCTGTATTATTACATCTCTTCTGTCTCTCTCATGTGCCCTCACCTCTGGATCTCCATCACTTCCTCAGCAATCATGCGTCCGATCTTGCCAGCTCCTGCTCTTGTGCCACCAGGAATCCCGGGCACCGTCTGTAGCGCCCGCCTCCCTCCACCTACCAACCAACACAAAAAACAGCAGCACACTCAGGGACAAGGGGGGCTTAGTCGTGGTGAAGATTTAATTATTTATCATGCTGGGAGAAATTGAAACAGGATTTTTTTCATGAAGAGCTGATGTGTATTTATTTCAGATAGAGTAATGTTTTACCCTCAGATGTGAGAACACTGTCCATACTCTGTGGTGAGGCAGCAGACTGAGGGTAGTCTGATCCTTCCATCATTGGACACCTGGGAAAAAAATGAATAAATCAATTAAAATAATATACCAGAATACAAATGACCTTTTTCTTCTTCTTTTAAATAATTCAGTCTCAGGTGTGTGTGTGTGTGTGTGTGTGTGTGTCTGTGTGTGTGTATTCTCTAGTACTTACGACACAACAGTGTTGGTGGAGACGATGTACTCCACCTCCTTGGTCCAGGGGTTCATGAAGCTGAACCATCGGCTCCTCAGCGTGATGAAGGAGCCGTCTTTGATCTTGAATTTGTAACAGTTGGTGTTGATCTTCTCCCTCATCTGGAGCACTGAGGGGGCCAAACAGGAATATGAGGTGAACACAAAAGCGTACAAAGTGCAGTAGCCTCGACTCACCAGCTCCATTCAGTCACTCAGATCCACTAAGTCGTTGCAGATACCTTGTCTGTGGCACTCTGCCAGGTGGCCAATGTCATCTTGGTGGAAATATTCGTAGAAGGAAGTTCCCAGCAGCTCCTGTGGCAGGTAGGCCAGGATGGCTGTGGCTCTGGAGAAAGGAAGACATGGATTGTCTGAATTTTGTCGACTCAAAAATTAGTTTTGTGCACAACTGGAAAGGAAACACGGCTACCATATGAGTTTTTGACAGTATGATTACAGAGCGAGAAAGAAAAATAAACACAGTTTCATGGTTTTACGATTATTTAATATGTAAAATCATGGTGGCAAAACACAAATCCTGACCAAATTGACAGCATTCACACACACTGTCACACTATATTCCACCTCACTCTCTTATGAGCCTCACCTCTGGTCGACGAAGACAAATTTGCCATCAATGGCGTGCCGGGAGACGTACTCGGTGGGCTTCACTCTGATGTCAGCCAGGCTTGGCTGGGGTACGATGTGGGGGTGCAGCCGGCCGATGGCCACCAGGCAGCTCAGGTTGCAGCCCTCGTTGTCGGGCTCGTTGTCCTCGTCAAGACCCATCTTGGTAGGCGGCCAGCTCTTTAGGTAGCCCGTGCTGTGGATGGTGCAGAAGCTCTTACGGTCAGCTGTGATGAAGAGAGACAGGAAGTTTCAGGCTATTAATACAATACCACGCTAGCGGGATGTCACCGCATGCTGTGAGGACGATAGGAGATGCTTCCAGTTCACTTAAGGGAATTAGAAAGGGGTGGGGTGGAACTTATATTACACAACCAACATTCACATCTGTGATTGGCTGAGTCACACCTGACGCTACCATGAAACAGGATTTAGAAATTCACATCTAAGACTTGAAAATTCTAAATGGAAGTTTATTTATCACAAATCTTAATACACTACACTACTGGCCAAATACATTTCTTTTTAAGAAACTGTTCGTATAATAAAATACATTTACATATACCACCAGTGTCTGGTTTCCTAAAGTCAGTTTCAGTGTTTTGACTTCACAGGCTTGATTTGTTAAGATTTTCATGACTTTTCCAAAACGTTTGGAATATGTTATAATTCTCAACATTTTCAATTCCATGACTTCATCCTGCTTCATGGCGTATCATTTTAAGTGTGTATGTAAACATACTTATAGAGGTCACTGGAGTGTGAAGTTTGTTTTTAACATAAGTGCTTGGTTAGAGCAGCACTATGACATTTTTGGAGTACTCTAGTGTTGCGTTATTTGTTTACAATGTTTACATTTATGTTGCTGTCGCAAAACTCAAAACCCAGACAGCGGTGCATTCATAGTGGTAAAATGAAACGCTATAGATATAAAGACTAATGTTATAGGCTCAACTTATGTTACTTAAGTGGAGTAGAAAGAAGGACAATTCACCATCTGTTTTATGTCCTGTAACATCATGGAGAGAGGGCTTGTCCCAGGTTCACTCTTGTTTTAGTGCAGACTGGGCCTTTTTCACAGGGCTCTGTATGTAACTGATACAACATCACTTCTCTGTATGTATGTATATATGCATGTCCGGTCATATTCCCTCTTTCTCTTCTCATCCTCACACAAAAGTCTTTTTCCTGCTCCTTCCACCATCTGCAATTCTTCAACTTCATTCTTATTCCATTCATTTCACTAAAGAACTAAAAATAATAACTAAAAACTACAAGATGGCCACGACACACTTTGTTTATGCCATAAAACAGCGTTTTTTTTCACACTGCCAAAAATAATATCGTGAAAACAAGCCACAGAGGGACATTTCCTGAACAGACACCAGAACAATCTGCCTTACTCTTACATATATGTTAATGTGAAGAGAATAATTTACGTCAAAAAGTTACATAGAGCTGCTTTGAATAAATAACACCTGTTTAAAGAGGCCAACTTCCTTGGTTGTGTAAAGGGAATGCTCCGGTGTCAAATGAGGTGTGATTCCTGATTCTAACAGGGATGTGGCACTAAAAAGAGAAGCGTCAGGAAATCAAGCTGCTCGCTTTCATGAACAGACATCCAAAATCCTAAAAATGTAACCAATGCCCTGCAGAGTGGCATGGTCTGTTGTTATAAAGGGCTGATGGAAAGCCACTGCCCAGCCTGCTCTAAAAGATGAAAAATGGTAGAAGAGATGCTGAACAGAACAGAAATCCACCAGGGCTGCTGTGAGAGAAAGGTGGGGGATTGTAGGGGACATTTCTCACAGGACAATTCTAGTTTTAATGCATTTTTACTCAATTTATTACACAGCAATAGAAGTCCAGGATGTGAGAGTTTGCCCAAGACATGAGCATGGCAATGATGTACCTTTCTTCTTAGAGCAGGTAGAGGGGAAGTCTTTATCCTCCACTTTGACAGAAGGTCTGTTGCACTTCATCCTGCAGAAAAATGACCGTCTGGCCCCAGAACAGAGTCTCGATGGACCAGGGGTGATATCTGTCTTCACTGGAAGACCAGCTACAAATGAGAAATTACAATATTATTTTCAGTGTTTATTAAAGCTGAATAGAAAATAATAGAAAAATCTGGATGGACATAAGGATTACAACAATAGAAAGGAACAAAAAAGACGCTACGGACACAACACAAACACAAAATGTGTCCTTGAGAATGCTGAAGCTAAAATTAAGCCTGCCGTATTTTGCCTTGTTTTAAATAAGTGTGGAGAGTGATAAAGAGATAAAGACATGAGCTCAAGGTGAAAGGTTGAGAATCATCATTTTCAAGCATCCTACTTATATAAAATGTGTGTGTGCATTTGCATTTTCTTACTTTTAGCGTCAATAAGCCTCTCGCGTGGAGCCGTATCGGAAGAGGACAGCTGCTCTTTAACCTTGGCAATGTCCTTGGGGTGAAGGTAGTCAAACAGACTCTGGCCAATCAGGTCGTTCTGTAGACATTGTATGAGAAAAGGACAGAGAGAGAGAGATGAATGATCCGTAAAACAATAAGGACAAACGCACAACTAATATTTACTTTCAGGAGTCAACACATTTTGAATATCATATGATGGCAAGATGCCTTCCAAAACCCAACCCCTTGCCCTCATCATGAGGTGGAAAGACAAAGTAGGGGATTGCCAAGCAGGGCAAAGTAAGGTGGGGACAATATGTTGAGGCAGTCAGTGCAAAATTAGCAGGGAACGATTAATTGCAGAAATTTTCCATTAAGTCCTTCATTGCTTTCAGAAACTTGACAAAAACTTGATAATGACATAAAAACTGACAAAAATGACAACACTGTGTCAGTGTACCTGGCTGTAGTTGAGAATCTTGTAGACCGATTCAGAAACAAAGAGGATTTTGCCACGATCACACCCAACGACAAACAGGAAACCATCAGCAGCCTGCATGTAGTAAAGACAGAAAATACTGGAATGACATAACTGGCTTTTCTTCAGAAACAGACTGTTCAATGTACATGCCTGTTTGCGCTTTCCTTTCTTAAACAAGTGAAGCGTGGGTACATTCAATTATTCGTCAGTCACAATTAAATTCAACAGAAAAGAAACTCCACTGATCAATTGGCTTTTTGTCCACAATACAATATGAGCAAATAAACACTCGTGTACCAAGGTTAGTGATGTGCTGCTGCAGCTCGGAACCTCAAGGTTTTGAGCCCAGCATATATGACTTCACTAGTCATATAAGCTGGAATGATATAGACTTTATGTGTGTTTTCGTGGGTAAGCATTGTCTGTATGCCACTGTGTACTAATGTCTAGTACAAGGGAACTGCAGGGGGGGCGTGGGAAATAGACAGTCCATACTACAGTATAGTGTTGAGTGCTGGCACAGCTCACGCAGAAAAACTATTAAAAATACTTATTAAAAAACTATTTAAACTAATACTTAACTAGTGGAACAAAATATCAGAGTGGAAGGAAATGTATTGTAGCGGCTGGGACTGTTAATGTCCCTGTTTAAAATAGCAGTTAAGTTGTTGTTTTGCAATGTTGTGTGTTCACATGTGGACTGAGTTATGTTGCTTTATGTTTGTGGGGCTGGCTCCTTGAGTGTTTTCATGTGCATTTTGTGTTAGGTTAGGATGGCCACCGTGACTGAGGTGAGCGGTGTGATTAGAGACCTTTCAGCCATTTTCCTTGTAATAGGTTGCTATGCTTGTAATGAAAGTTACGTTAAAGGGCACTCCCTACTGTCACGCGGTGTATGAGGCATAGGTTGAGCTGCAAAACTTTTACTGTATCATTGTCATTCTTCCACGCAAGCGCGCCACAGTATTCAAATTGAAATACAACAACATGTTGCACACGAGAGCTGTAAACAAATGCGTGCAGTCGTATAAAAAGAGAAAAATAAAAGAAACAAAATGGAAAAGTTTTTGACACTGTCAGGAACTAAAAGAAAAGCTGATGTGCCCACAACAAGTGTTCCTCCAGGTAACGTCCAGGTTACAAAGCCCAAAACAAGAAAGTATGACGAGGCATATCTCTCCCTTGGCTTCACATCTACCATGGTTGGTGCTGAGGAAAAACGACTGTGTGTCCTGTGTCTGAAAACCTAAGCTGCAGACAGCATGAAACCTAACAAGTTGAGACGTCACCTGGAGACCACACACCCTAACTATGTAAACAAGCCCCTCGACTTCTTCAGGAGAAAATTGCAAGAATATCGCAGTCAGCAGAGCCGCTTCATTAAAACAGCATCTGTCACTTGTAATGCTCAACTCGCCTCCTACAAAG
>OMOW01030834.1:15859-29912 GCA_900312555.1 Lamprogrammus exutus
AGCTTTATTTGACGATAATATAACAGAATCTGCATTAACAAGACAAAAGACACCCATCACATAACACTACCCTTGTGTGTGTAGACACAGTCCCAGAACAGTCAATCTGATCCTTTCAGGATGTCTTGGCATGCACACACAGAGTGTTACAAACATTGGATCTATCCACTGATTTGCAAAAGGTCACTGACTGCTTTTGAAAATGACATTTACCACTGATTTGTGATTTGAGGGCTTCAACCTGGGATGTGAGAGTAGAGACCTCTTTTTCCCTTTTCAGTAATTTCTCCATTGTTTCTGAAAAACAAAACAGAACACAGATGACGTCTTTAAACTTCCAGCTTTAAAATGCACCAAAATGAATTAAATGAAATAAGACACATTAATGCATTCTGTCTCTCCCTGATCACAGCTACTCAGGCACAGTCATAGAAAAATGTAATCCTTAAATGCGTAAGTTAAACTTTAGATATGATTTCAGCATTACATCTGGAAAGGTTGTTATATTTATTGCATTTGTCTTTCTGTTATCAAGACATCTGAGCATTTTATACTGAAATGTCAATGATGCTGGACGGACAGATTTGGGGGATCTGGGATTGCAGGCATTAGACAACTGGTCAGGGTATATTTATTAACTGGAGAGACAGGAATTGATGTGTTTGGGTGTGACAGCAAGTTGGTGAAGTGCTCATTAATGGCAAACATCTACACTCACCGAATGCAATCTGTTTCTCTGCTAATTAATTCAAATTGAAGTTGAGTTGCTTTAATCATTTTATTTTCCTTAAGTGCTTTGCCACTGACAAATGGGAGTGTACAGAGTCAAGCATTTCTCCTCAAATTAACAAAGAGACATCAGGATCAGTCTCTAAAAACTAATGGAAAATCAATGCTGGATCCATAAAATAGTCTTTGATAAGACTTTAAAATTTATAGTATCAATTTTCTTTTTTTTTTTTTTTACATTATTGGGCTACATTATTTTTGTAACTTTATTGCCTTGATTGCAACTTCAGAATAATGGAATGCATGAACACAGAGGAATGTTATTTCAGGTCATTCATGTAAAAACAACTAAACTTTGATACCTTCAATATTCTGTTTTAACTTCATCTTTTCATCAGAAATGTCATTATCCTCTATTACCTGAAAGAAAAAAACAGGTGTTAAAACAGAAATTAAAGCCCCCAAAAAGCATATCAATAAATGGTGCAATTTTAAAGTGGATAATACACTCATTAATTACTTATTTGCCAGATGTCACTTGCTTTCAGCCACTCACATTTGCATCATTGGATGTGTAGCGGTCCGTCTGGATGGCCTGGAGCTGGTTCGCTGTCACCCTCAGCTTCTCCTCCAGTTTCTGGATCTCCTCTCGGCTCTCTGCCTGGGCCTTCTGCAGAGCCTCGTAATCCATCATCTTCTTCTCTGACAGCTCCAGTCTCTCACTCAGCTCCACTGAGCTCTTGTCCTGCTCCAACTGAAGCTTCTCCAGCTCTGCCAGCCTCTGCTCTGCTCTCTGGAGATTCTCGGTAGCCTCCTTCAGCGCCAGCTTGTTGCTTTTGGCCTCGGTCTCTGTCCTCCATGTCTGGCTGCCTTCGGCCAGCTGGTCTTTGGCCTCCTGGAGACGAGAGCTGAGGTCCTCGTGTTCCTTGGTCAGAATAGCTGCCTCAATTTTATGTTTGGCCTTGAGATTCTCCACCTCCAGTTGGTGCTCTAACTTCAGGCTCTCCAGCGCAGCTCTAAATTCCTGTGCATCCAGCTCTTGGCCTGCTGGAGCAGCATGGTCACTACTCAGAGAGGCTTTCAGTTCTTCCAGGGAACGCTGGTGGTCTTTCACTAAAGTGTCAAATTTAGCCTTGCATGAAGAAAGGGAAGAAACACTGGTTATGCTCGAGAAGCCACTAACCAGAATTGATGCAAATGCGATTGTTTGATTGAATCCTGCACTTTCATTCTATTATCCTTGTGTTGCCTCCCCAGGTTAAATGCTTTATTTAGCGTGAAAACTCACACTTAAACAGTCTCTCTAAAGTATTGCCATCTGCTTTACACCCCCTAACCAATTGAGTTTACATACTCCAATTTTACCACATTATTGGGGGGATAAAGTCTAGTCTTCCTCTACTTTCTGTGGTGTCCCTCAGGACTCAGTTCTGGTTCCAATGCTTTAACTAAAAAGATTTACTGTCTTTCAAGACTGATTATCTGTCCTTTGTCTATTTCAAAATTGTACAAAACAAAGTCTTTGCTCTCAGTGCGGATAGCATTAGATCACAAGCAAATCTGAGGCTAAGCCTACTTGCAGCCTATACCAAATCTTGCTGTAGAAAGTAGGATTAACATTTAATCATCAGCATCAGCATTTGTAAATTCAACAAGACATAAAGGGCAGTATTCAGAGTTGAGAAATGCGGACTAAAGTCAGAATTAATACGAAAATTGCTATTAAAGGGAGGGATTGGAGACATGAAAAAACTAATTCCCAGAAGGCTGAACGCCAGACGATCGTGGCAACCTCAGAGCTCAACTCTGAATACCAGTAACTTTACCCATGGATCTTTTGATTTACGTGATCCAACTAATGCGGTCCTCTTAAGTTGCCAACTCTGAATATGGCCCAAAAACATTGTCACGTGTGTTTGTTCAAAAAATAAAAAAATAAAAAATTACAGCTTGATTTAATCAGTCTTGGCTAGATTATTGTAACATGCATCAACAGATCCTTAAAGCAGCTCATGGAAAAGACTGAAGCAAGACTCTTGTAAAAGTTAATCTTTCCTGTCCTGGCTTTACATCATTGGCTGCCATGTACAAATACAGATTTATATGGATAGTTATTTGTATAAAAATACTACAGTGGAGTCAGTGGAGTACCTTCCAGGTGTCCATCATTTCCATGTTTTCCTTGGTGGCTTGCTGGACTTTCTGCTTCAGCTCACTGATCTCCTGGTTCTGTTTATCCACCACAGACTTCAGTGTGTCAATCTCTTGCTGGCTCTCTGCTTGGGCCGTTTCGTATTTCTCCTTAAGCTCCCTGCTCTCTTTGTGGTGCTCCCGGCCTGCTGAGAAGAGCTGCTGCCGGAGAAGGAGGGTCTCTTGCCTGGGGTCAGTATTGGCCTCATTGGCCTGTCCTTCTGAGTCAGGGCCTTGGAGTAAAACCTGGAGGTTGTCGATCTCAGCTCTTCTAAGGCTCAGCTCCTCCTCAAGCTGCATGATGCGACTCTGTTCTTCAACTGTGGTTTGCTGATGAGAAAGATATAACAACCGTCACTTCTATTAAAAGGGTTTTCTGACTGCCAAATAATGACCTAACGATCAGGCCTAAGGAAAGAGGAAATCAAGGAGAAATTCCTGACAGTCCGTGCAAGTAAAGTATTGGAAATGACCAACAGCATTCCAGTACAATATATAATTAAATACCATTTTATGTATATGGACAGTGACAAACTGATTCATGTTTTGGCTCCCAGAAGTTACATGCATTGGATGCAAAATGACCCAATGTCTTACTGAAAACATATATTTTCAAGTTGTTTACAGATTAGAGAGCGACAGGCATTTTTCATTACGATAAGCATATTTCAGTGTGCAGATCTTAATAGAGTATACATTTTAATTATGCATGAACAGTAAACATCCCCTTGCCCAGCTATCTTACTTCTTTTTAAAGCTTTTTTTCATTTCAGTGAATCTTCCCTTATCTTTAGGTATGAACTGCATCTTGGTCTATAATATTTGGAGGAATTATGGTGTGCAGTATATAGATGCATACAAGAGTGTAATGGCTGTTGTAGTTATGAAAACATCCAGCAGCCAGCATGCTCTTGAGATAAATGGACTGTGTGACTGGCTGAGCTAAGAAAATAGATTGTTTTGGACAAGATTGTTTAAGGTGTGAAAGATGCAAAGAGATCACTGTCCTTCAGAGAACAATGGAGCTGGCAGCTACACAATGCAGGGGCTGACTCAGAGGATGTGCAATTTCTAATCCCTGCAACATGAATGTAAACCCGCAGGGGCTCACATTGTCTGTCTGTTCTTTGTTTGTGAAATGTAGTTTATTCACCTTTTGTAGTTAATGGAAAAATTCAAAATCTTAAACCATAGCAGAGGTACAGGTGTAGTATTTCCTATTATTTTAAGGAATACTATCAATCTATGTTTACGTATGTACTGATATTTGTACTGTCCTGAGTGTTTACATGCTTGAGTAAATTCAATATGCAATTGCATAATCTAGGCCTGTTACTTGGAGTACGCCAACATCCATTTCAATCTGATTATTGTGTTTACATACTGTTTGCAAAACATCCACTGATTACTTTTGTCATATTAATTGAGGTTTTAACATTTTAATATGATTTCTACATGCTAAAGTCAACAGTGTAACTTAACAATTGCAGTAATAGTGACAACAATAAAACTCAGGAGCCACAGAATCAGTGTCTCACTATCCAAATATTTGTGCAGTTCGCTCAATGTGTAAAGAAGTGTGAGATGAAAGGAGAGGACAGCCATTCTCTGATCATCTAGAAGCAGCCAAGCAAATATAATAAAGCCAACAGCAAACCTGGACACAGTGCCAAAGCATACATACACACAACTGCAACCTCCCCCCCCCCAAATTGTATCCAGTTAAAATAAAAAGGAGATTAAGACAGAGGACCTGCTGCGCAGTGCACAGATGTTAATTTCAACCATCAGAGGAAAACAATCCACTAGACCTCAGAATTGCTAGTTGATTTATATCAAAGAGATTGCCTAAATAGCATTCAGATTACAGCACCACACGCAAGAGTAAAAGAGTAAGGAGTCGATGCAAGGTTAATGTCCTTGACAACATCTGAAGTCAATTTGAAGTCAAGAATCGAGACAGCTCAGCAGTGGATCAAAGCTAAAACAAGATCAAATCTTTTTTCACCTTGGTTCTCTTACCCAACCTCAAGGATACTGCATCGTGTGTGCATCTTCCCTGTTGACAAAAGCAGACCTTACTGCATACAGGAATTCAGCATTTGAAAGCTTCTGATGCCTTAAAATTGAAAGCACAAGCTTGTACGGTTTGATATCCTGCTCTATTATTGAAGAGGCTTTCTCTCTGAATTGCAGCATTACATGTGCGAGTGGTGTGAAAGAGGTCATTTGCTCAAGTGCTTTGTCAACTGTTGTCGATTATAAGGAATTAATATGGCAATTTGCCTTAAAAAATATATCTACTTGTGCAGGGAGTTTTCTAATAAGTAATTAATAACAGTTTACTCTTTCACAGATAAATAATGCAGAGAAATTTTCAGTATTGTAAGGATCAACGATTCACCAGATTGTTGCTCATTAGCATTCCCTTGGAGTTGAGGCTCCCTGAGCTAAAATGGAAGGATATTATTTCAAATGTGATTGCATCATTGTACTGGCAAGGGTGCAACTGGCATCTGATCCAATGCATCCCATTCAAATTACAGATACATTACAATATTAAAAACAATAAGACAAATTAGCGCAACAGTAAAATGTGACAAGCTCAAGCAGCTGAGAGACAAGAGTGATGGTGTTTCCTGTTAGAGGTCAAATGTCTCAGGGCAACAGCAAGCAGCATTATTGCTATGATTCACAATATGATGCAAGATAAAAGTGGAGGGAGAGTTGCTGTACATACTGACTCAGTGTGACTGTAAAGTATGTTTATGTTTTATGTTACTGTCAACCATCTTACAAGATAAGAAACAATCAACAGTTGGCATTGAGATATTTTGTCTGACTTTATGTATGTTTCATTACATATTTGAGTACTAGAGTACTATATATCTGCAAATACACCCTAATCTATGCTGCATTTAATGTCATGTTGTGACATATACAGTATGCAACAATACTGCTGTTGCTTTTCTTTTACAAGCACACACTCTTAAGTTCCAGCATGGTCATCTCATCAGTGGCATCAATGTTTAATACATCCATAATCAGTAGTCTAAACATTTGATTTTGAAGGAATACCATGATCTATTCAATCTAAATAATAAAAGTATTCATGGAGCAGTATCTGTCAGGATCCTGATTCAATTCTCACAAAGTAAAAGCTGTCACTAAAAGCGACTGATGCACCTTGCTGGAGTTGTCTTGTCATAAGCCAATACATATGAAAGATTAATTCCAGTTATCAAGCTGGACCCTATTGTCCTTAATTCTACCATTACCATGATTGATTATAGATATATTTGTGTCACTTACTTTAGTGTAAAGCTTCAGGTTTAGCTTTATATTGATCAGCTGCAATGGGTTTTTCCTGCTCTCTAATTTACACTGAGAGGCCCAAAGCCTGAGATAAAAAAAACATTTCCTATCAATACAGTAACACTCAGACCATAGTCAAAACAATTTCACCTTTTTTTTTTTTTTAAAGCATTGCATGGCATTTTTAAACAATTGAACATAGTTGTTCATTGTGATGGCACAAACTAGTAAACTGAGGCCCAAATTTAAAGGGGACATATTACGCTTTTTGGTTTTTCTCTTTCATTTTTATAGTGTCATAGAGTATGGAGTATGCGATGACCATTGCAATAATTGAAAAACATGAGGTTGAAACCTACAGAAATGTATCCAGTAAGGCAAACACATAGGCCCTGAACTGCAATGACAGCTTGGTTTATGAATGGTCCGTTACTTCCATAACTTTAAGGGGGCCTTAAAGAGACAGTAGCTAAAAATGTCTGTTTTCACTCACTGTGCACATTTTTGCTGCAGAGAAGGAGAATAGAAATGGATCAGTGTGCTCCCAAATGAGAGTAATCAGCATATGTCCTGATTCTGAAGAATTGGTATCAAGTGCACCTCTAGGTTGCGTGTATGTAAGTTTAGTGGCATATGACTTGGACCTGTGCAGTCCCATCGATGTCAACAAAAGAAGCAAACAGCTGCAGAACCACACAGACAGTGGCTACAGGCGAAGAGCTCGTGCTTTTTACCCTCCTCTTCTCTAAGTCATTCTGAAGTGACTCTGCTCTCGACTTTTCGAGGAGCAAGCTCTGCTCAAGCTGACGAATATGGGCATGTTCCAATTTCGTCTGAGTCTGAGGAGATAAAGAGAAAGACAGAGAGGAAAAAAGAATGGGAGAAGAGAAGGAAAACCAAGACTCACAAGAAAAAAGAGACGCAGACAGATTGAAGGGGAATGGTAGAGATCATAACAGTAGTCCATGGATAACAGAGGGCTGCTTTGTAGACAGCATGTCCAACATTCTGGACTGACTTCAAGGAGAACTGCTTTGATGACATGATGGGAAGCTTTGAGGAGGAGAAGACGTCCCCTCAGAGGTTTGGTTTGCAGGGGGGACTTGGAGATGACAGTGCTCATTTGGATATTCATTCATGTGTAACTCTTCTTCTTCTGACGGACACTTTAGAGAAGTTTCAGTATGAGACAGTAATGAACTGGCAGTTGGTGTGCATTCATGTATCACTTATCAAATATTTCAAAATTGCAAATAAAAATGTCACTGAATCATATTAAATTGAAACATATATTCTCATTTTTATAATTTGTTACGTGAAGTTTCTGGAAGTCTGACTTTAACCCATTGATTACTGCTCTGATATGAGCTTAAGCAAAGTAACATTTAGAGCTGACCCTTCCTTTTAATTGGACTTCAATGTAGGCTTATGCTATTAACACTTAAGCCTTTTGTCTTTTTATCTTCTTTCGTGTGTGTCCAACGGCTTCTACGCAGTGCTGGAACATTATGTCAGATTACAAAGTAGGCAACAGAGCAGTATAAGGAGATACAGTATGAATGTGGCACATGGTTGTAATACAGTAAAGTACTTTAACATATTTGTTTTTTATGTAATTTTAGAACACAGTTAGATGAAGTTAGACAGAAAGTTTAGAATATTTCAGTCTCTCTGAGTAATCCAATATTCATTCTGTGTCTCGGTGCAGGGCCAGGCAAGAGCAGTAACATATGCACAGGAGTGTCTATATGCCAAAAGTGAACCAATTCGATTTACCAACCATTCAGTACTCCCTCATTGGTCAGAGTATAGAGGACTAAAAGGGTACCTTATCAAATGGATTTCAGCCCTTTCAGCTTTGCTTAATATCAGGGGTGAGTCACACATACATTGAATTCAGCTGTTTATTCATTTGTGTCTTTCAAATCTTCCTGTTTTATTTGACTTCAGCTTTACAAATCTGCTATAACTGAGAGCCACTGCCACCGTTGCACTGCCTGTGAAGTGAGTAGGGATGCTCATTCAGCTAGAAAGGATTAATTCAAGGCTCTGTGCTAAAGCGTCCTTGAACATAACACTGAATTCCTATCAGCTCCAACCCTGACCTCTGATCCTCTGGTGGAAGTGCAATTGCTACTTCATTTATATCAATTCTAGTGGGGTTTTTCTTATACAATCTTATATGAGGCGTATAGTACACACCAAACCTGTGTGTCATATATATCTGGCCATCTTTTCAATATGTTCATTTTTATATCTGTGTTGACTTACGAAGATTTGCATGATTCTGATGCTGCTGTTTGGTCAAACTGCATAAAAACAGAGTACTGCAACGTACTGTAACAATCTCAGCATCCATAATCTTAACGGATATAATGCATATCATTATTAAGCAGGTTTTCATACATCACTGAGATAAGAAGGTTTGCATGCACCCTTGTTCATACAGTTTCTGGTTATGGGTAAGTGCTGATAAATACCTCCAGGTCTCCTTTGGTGATGGATTCCTCCTCCACTCTGAACTGGAGGTCCTCCACTTTCCTGGAAGTAAGTTGTGTGACATGTTTCTCAGAGGATGAAAATACGAAAAGATCTATATTTCCTCACAACGCCCTGCCTGTATTTCTCCAAAAACATTCTCTCAGCTCATTCTCACAATAAAATTACAGACTTTTCAGGGTAAAATGTCATAGGACAACACTTTTTGAGGCAACAGTGAAGATATTTGTATCTAACTAAACTTGGAACCAAAATACCAGAGTAGCTTTAGGAGGCTCTACAACATGTTTAGCACAGGGATTCATGAGGGTTAATTAAAAGGCAAACAGACATGGTAAATGAGCACCAAAAACAGTGTCAGTGACCGATTTCACCTGTAAATGACATGAAAATAATGGAATTTTGTGAAATTGCCAGAGTATCACTTAACTTAAGGAAGTACAGACAGACTATGGTGAATATACAGTGAAGAGAAACATTATTTCAGATTTGACTTCAATTAAGATGTAACACAGTAAGTGTATAGAACAAATGTTTCTCCTGTAGTATGACTAAATAAGCATAAATTATTTTCCATAGACAAATATGTAAAACAGAGTAAGGATGAGTAAGCACAGTTGACAGTATAGATAAACTGTGTGATGTTACCTTTTCTCTTCTTCAAGCTGGTTGGCAAGTTCCACTTTGTCTTTCTGTGTGCTGGCCAACATGGCTTTGACCTGCTGGAGGGTGCTCTCATTCTCTGTTACATACTGTGGTCAGTAAGAACAACAGTGTATGTGTGAGAACACAACACATTTGACAATGGCTTTGTTTTCAGTTATTGTCCATGTACCTGCACATGCTGGGCCTTAAGGACACTCAGTTCCTTCTCCACCTCACAGATGTGGCTGGTGGCCTTGGCCACCTCGGCTCGCTCCAGGTCCCTCTCAGCCAACAACTGCTCGATATGCTGCTGCTTCTCCTTCAGGGCTTCCTGCAGTGCGGTGGTGCCTGAGATCTTACGGGCGTAGCGCGATGATGTCTCCGTTAACTTAAAAGAGGGAGGACATGAGGAGAAAACAATCAAGATATGTGGTTAGAGGAAATGATGAAAAGGTAAGGAGTGAGGTGTCATGGCATCTGTTCCCCAATAGACTATCAGTGAGTTCAGATCTATTTCTAGCACAATATTTTCTTTCTCAGAGACTGTTTTCTTGAGATTGTCCATTCAAATTCTTGCCTATACCCACTAATCTAGTGCAGCCTATTTACAGCAATCATTGGGAGAGAGGTGGGGAACACCCTTGACAGGTTGCACATACAGGGCTGACACATACAGATTCACACCTACAGGCAATTAAGGGTGTACAGTTCACCTAACCTGCGCACCTGGAGAGCCAACTATTACAAGAGGAAAATGTGCACATTTCAAGATGGAAAAATGCGAATCAAGATCACAAGAAAACACTTGTTAAATTGACATCATGAAATAACCATTTTTTAATCATGAAATACAATATTTATATGAAGAACATTTGTTGTCTTTTAATAAAAGCTTCCTGGTATAAATGTTGAAATTCCAGCCTAAAAAGATTAACATCCCATGGGAAATTCAATGTGAATCCTGATAAATTTTATATTATGTTGACATGGAAAATATTGGCAGTCAAAATTCTATTAAATTCAAAATCCCTGCAGAACCATCTGAACTGTAACATCAATATCATATTTAAAAACACCAGTGCCAAATTAGTCCTGAAACCTGCAACACTTAATTTGACCACTAGAGTGTGCTCTCTGGAAAGGATTCCTGATCCCTTCAATGGCCTTTATTTGTATCAGACAGAATGGAGCTCTATTTGTCAAGTGCACCACCACTGACCTGTACTGACCACATCATTTGTTCATTGATGCACATTATTAATGGATGACTGTCTTTATTTCTAAATCCATATGTGCAGTGTGTGACTGACTATGTTAAGCGTGTTTTCCAAAGCCACTTTGAATTTATCCATATGATCCTAATTAGCTGTTATAAAGGCAATTCAAATTAGAGGTGCAGTTTAATTTAATACAACTTAACAACAATTAATGGCTGCACCTCATAATTTGAATTGACAGTTAATTTACATATTTTGCACAGTATGGTTAAGTTGGAAACTCAGACCAGCTGCTCTAAATGCTGCATGCCACTCGCTGCCAACAATTAAGGAAAGTAAAGGAGAGTTTTCCATCCCAGATCTGGCTCCCAATCAAAAGCTGAAATCATTATGAGATACCATGATGCCAGATTCAGTTCAGCTGGTTGCCAACCTTCGCTGAGGACATTAGTCTTAAAAACACAGTGATGAAAGGAGCTACTGGAGTTTTCTTTGGGCGGCAAAATGCAGACTCTGTGAAACAGGCCCCCAGAGTGCAGAGTGCACGCCAATAAAATTCATACGACCGAGTACACAATGCAGGGGTTCCGCAGAGACGTGGACAATACACTCAACCATTTCATCATCCTCTGTTTGCATCCTCATCATTCACCCACTCTCTATGCTGACATATTTTGTTTGGGGTCAATCTCTAAAAAGCATGAATGCTGGGTTAGGGCTGGTCTATCCCAGCCTGCACTGGGTAAGAGGCTGGGTAAACTCTGGATAGGTCACCACGTAATCATTGGGCTAACAAGCAGACAGAGAAACACAAGCAATTGGGTCACCAATTGGGATGGGGATAACACAAATGTGATAGATCTTACATTTATGGTAAAGATAAAAATGGGTTTGAGATAATAAATATTTCAACATAAAAATATCAAATTCTGGTCACAAAAAGGCAATAATTTTAATTCTGGTATGCAAAAGGGTCAAAGTAAGCTAAATACTGCCTTTCCGTATGCCATTTCAGGTGGTGCTGGGTCAAAAAAATCATCTGTGAAGTTCCATTTCAGTCATCCAGGTAGTAAGATGTCAAGGAAATTAAAGTGCCATCACAAGACAGGAATATTTGACTGAAGACATTCGGCAGTTCATCTGAAAGGCTTCTTCAGTGTGGGAAAGAGAAGAAGCTAAACTGCAAGCTGGCCACTTGAAGAGAGAATATGGCAGATAAAGAGTTTGTGAGAAATGCAGAACCCGCCCAGCACAGAAAAAACAGATCAAGAAGCTTCATCTGCTGCTTTCGCGAGCTAACACAAAGTCAACACAGTGGGAAGAGACCCCCAACAGTAATGTCAGGGTCAATTTAAGAAAAAAAATAAAATTCTGTGTGTATTTTCACATAGCCAGTCAAACGATAAAAATCCAAGAACTATTTTCACATACTTGTTTTTTTAAAGTGCATGTGTAAGTGTGTCTTATTTTGCTAGTAGGAAGCAAGACTCTGACAGCAGGACAGGACAAAGCTTGCCCACAAAGGCCTCTTTCAGCCCCCTTGTGAATTTCTATCAGTAGAGCTATAAGTAAGCCTACATTTTACATTGTTGATGTTGTGATACATCAGCACATTTAAGTTTCAGGGCGATCATGTCGTCCTCCTTGAGGGTAATCTTCTTGTTTCCCTTAAACGTTCAGAACGACCCTGTGTTATACTGTGCATGTGATAAATAAACACTTTGAACTTGAACTTTGAAACATAATCTATATATAGTTATCCTTTGCTGACTATAGGCTTGGTCACGTAAGCACCTGCAAACAAACAAGTTCTGCTTGATTTTTTCCTGTGATTTATTTTGTTTTCGGGTTACAACGCAAAAGTGTGACAAAATGAAGAATGAGAATAAAAATGCAGAAATTCAAGACATTTTTCTACAAAACACATTCTGTATCAGAAAACACTTAACAGTATTTTCAAGAACAGGTTGTGAAATTTGTTTTTCGATATTTCTTTCAGAGACCTGTCAGCCCCCTGGACCAGATGATGAGCCGCCTGACCAGAGGGACCATGACATTGATGATAAACCTGTCTAACATTTCCTCTCACAGCCTAAAGACAAGCAACCTGCATGTGAATTGCAAATTCTTAGTTGTCCCCTGGTGCTGTCTCCATTTGCTAGCAGTGTGATAGACAGATGACCCCTGCACAGGATAAGTGGGTACAGAAAGTGGTTGGATATGTACTGGCATTCTGTACATGTTTGTCTATTTGATGGTGAGTTGCATCTTACCAGTCCAGCTCGGCTGGGTCGTCCACCCACAGAGGAGGCCACAGAGCTCACTGAGCTGATGGAGGAGCTGCTGGGACTGTGGGCCAGTGAGGAAACCCCCATTGCCACCCGCTTGCTCTTCTTAGCCTTGGCTGGGCTGGTGGAGGGGAAGCCGATGCGGATCACTTTGTGGATTGGAGCAAACAGGCCAAACTTAGGGAGACACTGAAAATATCTGGAGGAAGAACAGAAGAGAGGACAGGGATTTTACTTAGTGATCTTAGAACTGGGTTTCATTAAGAAATACTTTTTTGTTTAATTATTTTCTTTTAATTAACAATAAAAGTTGGTGGGAAAAACTCAACCCTGTGCACACTGTACTTTCATTCCTCAAAGGTTTTAGCAACTTTTCACACTCATACAGTAAAATACAATTCTTATTTTCATTACAGTGCACATGCACATGAAGCTTTGCTGTGATTTTTCTTACAGTTGGTGGATTTTTGGTGAGATGGAGCTTACATGTTTTGGTTTGTTGCTTCGTGGTTCAAAACTTTGAGACTGCCTAACTTAGACTACAATATGCAAAGTTACATCATGATATGAATTGTGACAGGTTTGTCTTAAAAGAGCAGTGCCAGTAAAACAATATTCCAATTGACATCTGCCATGAAGAGTTACAGAAGTATACATAATATACAATACTGTTACAGTTAATTCAGCAAAAGTAATGTTTCCTTTTGTCGTATCTTTAAAGATCTAAATATAAAATGGAAGCAAAAAAGTAAGGGAAAACACACTGTCAGCAGTGATTATCATGGTCCTGATTATATGGCTATTTACTGAGGCAAACAAATCACATCGTAAAAAGATTCTCTGCTCTAGCCTGGCAACTGCACTGCTACGAAAAACAATGGCATCAGTGTCATTAGCAGCCAATTTAAACTTTTTCAACTGCAATCATTTCCATAAATTGTGAAATTCCCATGAATTGTGAAAACACTATAGTTACCTGGAAGACTGGTCTGTTATCAAGTTCGTGAGTCATTATTAAGAAAAAAATTGACAGTAGAATGGCGTGATTGACCAATCAGAATTGTGCATTACAGACAGCGTATAATAACAGATATTTTAGCATTTGGAAATATTCTGGTCGAAAGCAGGTGAAAACTTTGTCCAAAAGGTCTTACTTCTTGCTACAAAATC
>OMOW01030841.1:0-14161 GCA_900312555.1 Lamprogrammus exutus
GGAGAGGAGAGGAGAGGAGAGGAGAAGCGAGGAGATGCCGGTTGGCCACTAGTGAGGGGGCCTGAGTTTGACAGATGCTTTCGGTGATGACCATCTGCCCTGAACAGCAGAGGTGCTGAACTGCAGGTTTTAAAGCTGCTCCTTCCAACAGCTCCAAATGAAGCGGAGGAGAGGACCTCTGGACAAAAGGTTGTGCTGAGAGAGGAGCGAGGGCCACGCCATCGCTGTACAACTTTAATTTATGATGGATGAGGGCGGAGGAAAGGTCAGGTGGTGATAAATATGAGAGCGTTTGTCCCGGGAGGTCATCAATTATGCCGCGGCTTCTAACTTTCGATCTTGTGGGCGAAATGGATCTCTTCTTAGTAAGAAAACTATCTCTCAGAAAATGGGAGTGTATTAATCAAATTGGTGATGAAGGGGGGATGTGGTGCGAGGGGGAGCATATCAACTTAAATTTGAGCCGTGATCCATATCCAAGTGGGGGCCTCATGTTGTGTTTTGATGCATAACTGCGTCCTCAAACAGCATTACAAGATACAGGGCTACGTTCCTTGAAGAGGACCGGAGCACATCATTGATTTACACAACCTTTCTCAATGGCAATTTTAGTTCACATTAGCCTCTTTCTTGTAATTTACTGTAAGACAAGAGGTCACCTACAACACAAGCATGCAGTGCTTCAATATAAGAATATTAACATATATATATCATGTCCGTCCCGAGATCATATAGTACGTCTTATATGGAATCATACACTTTTATAATGGATTTTATGGAAATTCTCTGAAAATAAAGGACAACTACAAAAAAATAGAAGCGTGTCCTTGACTTCTTAAAATTGCGATACAGGGCGTTTTTAATAATTTTGTCACATCCCAAAAAAATGTTGTTACTTTTTTCTAACATAATAAACCAACTTCGATTTCAACAGAAATCCGATTTATATCAATCATATTTATCTCATGATCGGCTATCATTAGATCTAATTTGGTCTCTATTCAGATCATTTTTTTTAAAACTAATGTATGTTATGTATTATTGTTATTAGCGTCATTTCTATCTCTTTAGGCCAGTATATGTTTTTAACGACAAATTTTGTCAAGGCTTGTTCAGCCTTAGTAGAGGTATGCGCTCCAAGTTGTGCCCTTCTAGTTTACAATGTAGTTATTGTTAACCACAAAAGTTATAGCAAAGCAAAATACATGAGCACATTATGATGGTACATAGCACTTCATGACTTCTGTAATCTCAAATCTTTCTGAGAAATAGGTTAAATTCCATCCCAAGGTAATGAAATACAGGAGTCTTTTCTTGAAAGGCCCAAAAGGAACGACAATAAGATCACAGCGGCTGACCTTTGACTGAGGCCACCGTCCTTTTATCATCACCGTCCATCCCCTTTTCTTCCCCTTGGCAAAAAACTGCCGCTCCTGGAAAAGTTATTAGCCTCCCTCCTTTGTTTCACAAACTCAGCCCGCTGATGTAGAAAAGACTGTGATGATTATGGGACAAACTGAAGAAAGAGAGACAAAAAAGGAAGAAAGAAAAAGAAAAGATATGGGTTGATGGGGCAGGAAGTAAAAGCACTAATTCTTTCTTCCTCGCCGGTGTATATCAAACTAGAGCTGAAGGAGTAATGGTCTTTTTATTCAGCTGACAAGAAGCCAGGATGTCAAGCCCCGTTCCAATCGATGGGCCTCCATTGTCTCCCTGCTAGCCCACATAGACAAAAAAACCTTTACTTGAATTATCTGCTACAGCCCCAAAACAGCTGTTTTTTTAACACTGAAAAGATAAAGAAACATATTAGTGGGGCCTCTGTAACTGTGGTGACCCCCTCTGAAAAAAATATTACCCTTGTGCCACCTCTAATTTCACCCCCCAGCAGCTTTTACAAGTGCTATGGGTTTTTAATTGTGGTCCCCCGTTGTGTTTCACTCTTTTTAAATAATGTGACCATGTGACTATTGAAAGTATTATATTATTCCCTGTTACTGTGGTGTATTGAGGTAACTTAAATTGTGAAATTGTGTCAAAAATAATTCCACATTTTAGCATGTGGAGCTTTACTTTAATTTAAATATTGAGCTCTCTGATGTCACTGTGAGTTATTTATTTTATTTCATTTTTTTTTGTATTCTAACAGGATATATTTAGTTTTTAAGTTCTTTTCCTCAACTGTGATTAAGTACTGTACTCATGGTGCCAAGGTACAAAAACAAGCCCGCTAAATCTGCTCCTGATTTAATTTTAGTAGTTTCCAAAATAATACAAGAAGGAGTAAAATATAGGATGAAGTATAGTGTGTGTGTGTGTGTGTGTGTCTTTTTTAGGGGATAACACTGATTGACTCTTGAAACCATAACTATATATTTCTGTTGCCACATTTAACAGTGTTTATCTTAGCACCCCACCTGCCTATAAATCTTTGTTTGCAGGGGGGACATCTTGATTGTTCAAAGCCTTTGGAAGAAAACAAACAAAAACAGTTATTAAATCCCAGCTCAACGCTCACATTTTGTGTCTGACTTACTATAGCGGCAAACACGCAGCAGTGTGAAACCCTGTGCCACATACAAATACCAAATAAAGAACCACAATCAAAAAAAACCCTCTTGGTTGGTCATGCACTTGAACAAGGGTGTGGAGTATCGGGCGAGCTATTATTGTCACTGCCCCAACCCCCTTCCAATCAGCAAAAGAAAAGGGATGGTGGTGGTGCTGGTGGGGGCGAGGGGCTCCATTCTCTAGTCCCAGGGTATGGTGTAGGGGTCTCCTAAATGTGCCATGTCGTATTGATCCATATGATCCTTCTAAAAAAAACAGCCAGACTAGCACTTACACATCACCCCAGCTGAGTAAGGGCTATTGCTGCGCTACGAAGCTAATCAATTGTCTCTGTATGGAACAGCTTGTCCGCATGACAATGTCAGTTTTTTGTTTGTTTTTTTGTCTCAGTGGCTTCTATTCCTCAGTGCATCTTAAGGTTTCTAAGATGGGATTTATTGTATAAGAGATAATGTGAAAAATGCACTTATGTGTGCAGTTTACCCTGAAGTTCATCCAAAGGATTTTTCTAATGAAGTCGAGAAGTGCACACAATTCACAGAGGTACATGTAACAGTGTTCCTTATGAGTGACTTTTATTACATTTATTTAATTGTATTGCTACTATTATTGTATTGTTTTCAAGTTAGATACAGTGGAGTCATTGTGAAACATAATTTAAAAATAATATGATAAGTGATTTCTTCCTTTTAGTTTTAGTTTTAAAAATAGACACCACAAAACAAGACACAAGCTTACATAGGGAAACATAAAGCACAACATTCAGCTGTGAGAACCCCTATGTTTTCAGCTAAGCATGTGGATTTGCAAATGATTAGCACTTAATTTGCTGCCAGCTGGGCCTCGTGAAATCAATTTAGTTGACATTTTGAACTTTAACTGAAGCCATGTATGTAACTAGTGATCCAGTATCCGTCCTTTTCTTCCTGCTGTTTGACTCGTTTCTGCAGGAATCTGGGTTTGGTTTGAAAGAAATACAATGTCTAATAACTCACACAGCCTGCAAAATAACATGGATTTAATTCCGCCCAGTTAAACAATTCCTCATCAGCAAAATGACAATCAAAACAACTCATCTAGGAGCTTGTAGGAAAGCACAGGAGAGAAAACATGAATTTTGGTTGACCTCAAAACTTTGTACTCTGTTTGTAATGTTTTGGCCCAACACATAGTAGATAGTACCAAGGTTATGGTCACCATGTTTGTTATCTATCAAGTTTATTTCAACTGAGGAAACATGGAGATAGAAAATATTGGGGAAAACCCCCCGGAGTAGCACAGTTTTCGAAACTACATGTCTGCTTTGGAATTGTAAACACTCAGGTTCACGATGTCATACTCATACTTCGGCTGTGCAGTGCAAGCAAAAGAGGGGAAGAGAGACGAACTGACAGCATTCAGTTTTCCTGAAAGCTAATATGTGACCCACTGATGAAAAGTTCTTCCTTCAGAATTAAGTTGAATGTCCAGCGTTATCTCTCTCTGTTGGAATTTCTCTTATCACCCTGAGGGAAGCCAGTGACAGATTGATGCAAGTTCTTACCTGAGCCTCCCCACGTACCCTCTATATGTATCCTGCAATGGACAGATACTGTTAGTGCACCTCGCTATTTTATACTTAGACCTCTCAAAAGCTGTTGAGAGACGGAGGTAAGAGAGATGGTCCCGGGCATCCGTGTGCTTGGGTGGGAAGGGGATTTGGTTTCAAGAGATGTGGAGCTTTGTCTGCAGACCAAAATAATCCAGCCACATATGACGATAGGGGAATAGATAAGAGAACGATGAATTAAGTAAAAGTTTCATATTTTATTTTAATGTTTTTGATGGTGCTGTTTCAGCCTGAGTGATCTTTCATAAATCAGCAAACAGAGCTGGAGAACAAAACGCATCGCGTGAATCTGGGCACTGAAAGCGATTGTGTCATCAGGTTGACATGTTGTTACCCTCAAATGACCTAAATGGCAGGAAGAGCTGCAGACAGCCACATGGCGAACACATTTACACACCGTCTGTAAGAGGGAACATCGATCTATAAAACGCATAGACAGGAATGCAAGGATACATTAATAGCAGCATTTATCTTGTGACATCAGTGTTCGCTCGAACAAAATCCCAATATTACAATGTGTATCATGTTAATTCTTCATACCACATTATATATGATGATACTGTCTATTATCTTTTCATTAATCTGATCTTTGCATTCTAAGCAGATGTTATCTTACATACAGCATTACTTTGGGTCTAATAACATTAATTCAAGTTTGATTATTGTATTGTATTTAATTTATGCATACACATAAACTCATGACTGCTGTCAACTCAGTGTCTTTAGCCTTTAACAGACAGCAACCATGTTGTAGTGAAGGTGTAAGAACAATCTATTTTGTTAATGCCACTCAGTATATCCCATAATGCCCATTCCTTGAAGCTAACTTACATAGAATCAAAAGCTGAAACGTCTCCTTTAAATTGATCGCTTGAGTCCCACGTTTAGGGAAACGACTCTCTCATCCAATTTAAGAGGCCGTCTGAAGGCTGATGCCTGATTAGCTGGCCTGCCTGCATAGCCTCAAACACCATGGCTTTATTCGCTAGGAGTGCTGACTGCGTGTCCCTGAACCAGCACCACCAATTACTGTATAAGAGGTTATGAAGTGAGATCAGTGGTTCTGCTTAAAGACGCTTTGGGAATGTGGATCATGACAGTTAAGGTCTCCACACCCACAAGTAACTTTCTAACCCTATGCTGAGCAGCGAGTTGATCGGGGAGTTAAACTTCTGACATTGTGTGATTCTACTTTACCAATGGTGCAAAAACCATAGTTTTATTGTAATTACAGAGTATTAGAGTGCACAGACATGTGTGATATTTGAGAAGCCCTGCATTAACAGTGATCAAAACTTGACATCCTGACAGTACGTCTTGAATCTCAGTGCAGTAAGCACTCAGAACGACCTCTGCCCTTACACAAGTCTGAGGAGATCAGAACGGTGGAATACATCTAAAGCTGGGGTGCTGAAGTCGAATCCCTTTTGCAGAGCTATCGGAAGGATCTGCCTCCTTCTGCATACCAAGACAGAGCTTATACCTCGCCAATAATCTGCACCTGGACAGTGTTGTTCTACTTGTGGGCTTATCTGAAAAGTCATACATTTTATCATTCGCCAGGTGCAGCCAGGACATGGTTTGAGGCAGACAGGGTCTCTTTTATCGAGAGTATATATCTTAACGTCTGATGCCAGAGATTCTGAAAGGAAATGACGGTGTTGGGACCTGGTGCAGAGGATACTGCAGAGCCTGATGTTTTGGTTCAGAATCAGCACACACTATGTAATATTGCTGAAAAAAAAGTTTAGAGTTGTCAATTTCAGGATTTAGAAGTAGTTTAATCGAATTTTACTTTACTTTACTAATTCTACTTTACTACTTTTTGGTTGAAAAAAGTAATTAAAAGATGCAATAAAATAAGTAATAAGGTGAAATAGTACGGGAAAGACAGTGGAGAGCAATGAGTTAAATGTCAAGATACAAGTCCAGAAAAGAGTTTAAAAGAAAAATTAAAAAAATAAAATAAAATAAAGTCCTAGATAAAGATAGAGTTATTTACCGATATCTTTCAAGTAAACGGCATGAGCAAATCTAAGCCCAAAAAAAGTAAGAAAAAAATAACGCACGGGAGACCAAGATATTTAATGAAACACCACATTAATAACACTGGGATGTGTGGAAAGTTTAGATGAAGCTGACGATTATGATGCCAGATGAGCAACAGCAGGTATGTGAGTTTCATTTGATTTACGGTGCCTTAAGAAGAACCGAGAGACCGGGGGAATTAAGATAGCCAGAAGAGGATCCAGATAAAGAGGAGGAGACCACACTGGGGCTGAGAATTGATACGATGTGATCATATAAATGATATTTAACGCTCAAAAACTCAAAATACTATCAATTACTGTTTCAGAAATTAGTAGTCGTGTCAACAACATCTGTGTCTCACAACTGTGCAGATATGTGCCAGATAAATGTGATTCAGACTTTCTAAAAAGTAATACAAGATCTCTAAATACTGCTTTACAGTTTTGTTCCTCTCAATAGTTCCCTCGCAGACAGCTCATCCATCTTGATCATATTCAGAGAACACAGTACCTGTAACCTATATTCCAGTGAATTTGCTGGGTCTCTTATGGGCAGAAAAGGAGAAGGAGAGAAGATAGAAAAGCAGAAGGAGATCCATCAGGTGATGTATTACCCTGTAGGCATTGTAATTTGTTATATAAGCTTCATGTAAGCTCAGCAGCAAGATTAAAGACCTCCAGCTCAATGTATCAGTCACCCGTCAACTGCTGGGTCAATTTCCCTTTAACCCTTGTTTTGTGGTTCATAACCCTCTAACAAATATGACACTGTCAATCAAAATGTAGTGGCCAAGCACTCGCTGACTGCCCCGGTTTCAAATCAGGTTGTCTATAATTTTTCCAGAAGAGAGAACAACGCTACGATTCATCCTTTTCATTTCCTTCTTTAGTTATCTTCCAAAATGTAAATCAATTCATCTCAAATTTTCTAAACCACGATAGAAAATTAGGATCTAAATTTAAATCTAAATCCACACAAATGAAGATAAGATCCCCTCTGACATACTGTGTATTATGTGCGTTGGTGGTTTGCCTCCCAGTCAGTTTTCCTTGGATTTGGAAAATTCTCATTTTGAGAGGCTCACCAGTCATTAGCAGCTAACAGACTCAAGATGTGTTACACACTGTGACATAAATGACTAAATGAATCAGCACATCTATTAAAGGGTGTGTTCCCTCCATGGTGCTATGATACGATAAGCCCCTATTTTGTTTTGAATCCTAATGACTGGCGTAGGTGTGCATTCATCATGGATTATTGAGGACTTAATTTAATTGAGCTGAAGCGATCGCCTGTAAATCACATTACGCTGTCATTTCTCTTTACAGCGAGGAGACAAAAGCCCCCGCTGGCTCTGACTTGACAAGACACCAAGGTGGGTGTTCCAGCAGGCAGCAATATTCCACCGACGAAAAGACAGAGTAATGAGGATTAGAGCTGTGTATTTATAATTCAAAATAACGTCTTTGAATCTCAATAATGGAAATGACTGTGCATACAATAAGAGCTGCTTGATTGTTGTCATCAGATATCTGCTTGAGCTGCCACTGTTGCTTTTTTTTGGGGTCTAAATCCAGTTAGCGGGGTGATAAACTGGGGCGTGATGGCGTTTACTATGGAGTAGAGGCAGTACGGTTAGGGGAACGCTCTTATCGCTCTTATTACCTCACACAGTTGCTTAACAAACTGTTTAGGGAAATAAGGGCTGACAGTGCTCACGTGACTGCAGCCTCCTTCCCTCAGCTAATGTCCATCAATATTGCTTGTTATTCAAATGAGACGAATGGGATATTGTCAGACAGCGAGAGTCGAGTGGCAGTATTATTTTGACCTATTGTAAATGTCGCAACCCTGCCCTGACTCCTTCGCTTACAGAGGCTGAAGGAGTGCCGCTTGGTGTAAATAATGGGCCCTTGAGTGTCAGGTTTTTACAAGATGACTTTCTATAAATCAGCTTGGCTCGGCCTTGACATCAATTTTACACGGAAATTGACACCTGGCTAATTTACTCGTGTGTGTGCGAAATAGAAAAGTGATTAAAAACTCATGTAGATCGGTTGCAACAAATGTGGCAAATATGGCAGTTCTTCTCCTGTCGACTTAGCGGAGCCTCGAGGCCACCATGCGTGAAAACGATTACTCCGTCATTGTAAAGCACCGAATAATGACATTCACTGATCCACTAATCACACATAATCCAGAAATCTTAAAAGTTTTCACTCACCCAGTACAGAACCCTTTTGTGAAGTGAACACAGTGTTATGAACGTATGAAAGAGGCGACACTAAAGAAAGTGCGAAGAAGTGACGGTGTACTGTAGAGGCCCTCTGTATTGAGAGGAGGAGGCCAAGTGTATTGTATCCCATAACCTCCTGTTATTGCCACACAACACAAGCGGCGGTGGCGGCCCCGGCTAGTATGATGGAGCACCCTTCTCCTCCTGAGAAAGAATGTTTGCTTACTATTTCATCATCCCCCGGGGCCACAGGAAAATAAGCCCATCAGTTGTCATTGTGACAGGATAAAAATGGAGCCGTCATATTTCAGTAACACAATGCAGGCAAAGAGAGAGAGAGAGAGAGAAAGAGGGACAGTGAGAGAGAGCGCCATCCAGCACCATCACCCTATCCAGCGAATGAATTATGGACCGGCTTCTTTCTCACGCAAAGACTATAAGTTAATATTATCTCCTCAGGATAATTATAGCAAAGTTCAATTACTGACCCAGCATTACCGTGTGGCCCTGCACCGCAGGTTCTGACATGCACTCCTTTTACACATTTATCTTTTCACTCCAACATAGTAAATCTGCATGATGGCAGTGATTTATCTGCTGGTGCCTGGTCCACAGCTCCACCACCATTCTTCTTCGCGTACAACGATTGGCCTGGGTCCCTCGAGTCCCCTTGAGCTTAATGTAAGCTTTTCTTTTTACACTGTGTTTTCGGACCAATTTGTGTCCCCCCTTTTGTCTTCAATGAATGGGCCAGAGGTCTGGGATTTTGAATTTACTCCACAAGATGTATGACCTAGTGATTGCTATAAGAGGGGGCACATGAACTCCACTGCAAATCCTCTGGGTACACCATAACAACTGCATTGTGTAGGACCACTCTGAGCTCTTAACAATACCTCTCCCAAGCACACATCCTAGATGTTCTGTTTGAAAACCTTGACACTGACTGCAATTGAACTCAACACATTGTCTTGTCAGTGAGGAAGATGTCTTGTTGGCTCTGTTAGCGTTCAGGTGTAACGGTGTTCCTAGGGACATCGCTGATGGTTAGGGGGTTCTCAGGGGCCAGTAAGCGGGGCAGAGCTTCACGTTACCCCAGAGACATGTCCTCAAGTTCAGAGGGATAAATAGTGGGATACTTTAGGATTCCCCCTCTCAGAACGTGAAGTTTGTTTTAAACAGGGGATGTTCATTAAAAAATTTAAAAATTAATTAAAAATCCTTCTACACATTCTTGAAACAATGAAAATATTCTTTCATCCACTGAAACATTCTACTATAAACTCAAAAATGTTGAGAAAAAAAAGAGTTCTTAAAACTATCATAAAGCCCCGCCACAACAAAGCACGATCTGACCTTAAAATTAGTAATGAAGGCTTAACACTGTTTGTCTTCATATAAGCAATGGATCTTTAATCATTTTAATTGAAGGTGCTTAAAGTTAAAATTTCTCTTTTAATTTGACTTTTGGTATATTTTGTAGAATCAACTGCTATTTTCTTAGTGAGGTAATCTGCCATATTATATCTTGTTTCAGCATTCATCAATTTTAGAAAACTCCAGATGATTTGTATTGGAAACAGGTCAGAATAATCTAACCGTGCTGGCAGATTATTTAGCTTGTTTTATGAAAACAAGACTTTTAGTCAATTCATACAAAATGGATTTAACGAGAATTTCTAAGACAGCTCTGATTCAGGAACATTTCTGAAAAAGAGACAGAATAATGTACGAAAATAAACCAGGGTAAATTATCGTGAAAAGACGATAATCTATTAGATTATCAATGCATATGGTGCTGATAAAATGATCTTCATTGGATAATCACCTTAAAACAAGATTTTATGACTTAAATTCCTTATTTAGCAGTGTAGTTCTAAATCATTTACTGGGGAAAAAAAATTCAAGTCCCCTTCTTTGATTAACAAATATTATTAGCATTACTTGATAAGTATATATCTTATTATGTTACTGTACCAGGTAGTAGTATTTTTTATTTTTTTATTTTATTTTACTGAAAAGCACTATTCAGATAAAATGTATTATTAAGTATCCTCATACTGTTTGTCTTTATGCACATGTTGCTGCATATATATACATATATATATAACAGTTATGTTAAAGCATCATATTTGTGTATAATAGCTCCTTAACCATGTATTCTAAATGAAATCTGATTTGACAACAATGCACTCATGTCCAAGTTATAAACAGTGTTACTAAATTAGATGTGTGAGCGGTCAAAAGAGACAACAGGCGGGATAAATGATCAGAATAACAGCAGGCACATACATCAGCTGTATGTACAGCGTGTCTCGACATAATCACTTCCATCAAACATTACTGTACAGAGGTGTCACAAACAACTCAGAGGATATCTTGTGTGTCACCAGTGTTTCCACACAACGGTACATTTGGGGAATTACATCTAAAGATTAAATGGGAATATCAAATTAGGAAGCATATATTACAGAACAATATGTAAGTCAGCCATTTTTATATCACACACGCTCTTACTCCCAGTGTGACATTTGATCTACAGCATATTATATCCCATACTCAGTGCGAGGCTATTTGCATAAGAATTGACTGTCTGCCTACTAAGCAATGGCCCGCTTAAAGACTCAGCTGAAAATGTGTGCGTGTCATGAATATGAACGTCTAAATCAAGTCACAGTCTCACCCTCATATTCCGCAACAATTATTTGGCAACAGCGTGATAGTCAAATTCAAACAAATCAAATTTCATTCTTATGAGACACATGTTAAAGAGGTGTACACTTTCAGTAATTATTCTGTAAACTCACCCCCATATTTTCATGCAAATGTATTAGATAGTGACACGTCAAATATGAAATCCAATTTGTTGGTTATGAAACACATGTAGGGAAGAAATGTGTACACTAATTATTTCTGGGGCATCCTACTTTCTCTCCCCCACCCATTCCATACACAAACTGAACTGGATATTACATTTGCTTAAAACTCAATCATGGAAAATGAAGACTCGATTTGAAAAATTTTAATAAAGATAAGTTGCTTCTATCATTGAATCAGGGAATGCTAATCGACGCTTTCATTCGGGTGGCGGCAGATAATGTCACCCTAGCTTGAGGCTCTTATTTTGCAATAAAGCATTTACATTCTAATGATTTTATTATAGCTTATACAGGCTGTCAGCGGCAGACCAACTGAGCCGGAGCCCCTTCCTCCCAGCCTCTTGCATTCAAATCGGCTGGCAAATTGTATCAGCTATCAGCTCATAGTGCTTTTATCAAGCTGGCCCAGTGGCAAGCCAGGGCCCACCACAATGAGATGTCTATTGCTTGAAGAGTCTGTATTTAATCATTTCTGCTCACCGGTATTGTTCTGCTTACAGTGCATAAATAAGTGCTTCAAATAACCCTGGAGTGCCACTGACAATGAAACAAAGTATCTGTCTTATTTATCTTCCTTGCATTCTTCACTGCGCCCTCATATATATATTTTCTATTTTCCCTTTCCGCTACTTTCTTTATTTGCCGCAGGCAATGTTTCTTATTCACTCACCTATCATCTTGGAACAGTCTGAAATTACTCACTGATGAGCAGAAAGCTTTTGAGATACAGATAAACCAAAAAGCATTCTTGAATGGTAAAAATCTCTCAACTCTATTACAGAATCACGAGGACGGAAAAATACTTTTGGACTTGGTCCAGTTTCTCTGACAGTAAGGAATAGTTTCATATTTAAAAAAAAACAAAATAGCCATTTATTGCTTCATATCACTGTACATCATACAGTATGTAGCATATAAAGGACTGAAATTGAAGATAAATAGCACATTAAAAAGAAGATTGCCATTATCAAAAAATGCACCTCAATTTGCCACACACTCCTTGGCTGAAATCAGAAAATCAAATGTATTATAAATAGTAAAGATAATCATTATTATTTATTTAAGAGAACTAATACAGTGGAAATCTATGGAATTTTAAAACAATTTTTAATTATTATTCTCCTTTGAGAAATGGTTAAATTTTTTGTTCAAAATAGCCCAACTCGTCCTGTACTCTTATTCTGTAGAACACTTGTACTCAATTTCAGTACAGCACACATGCACACCTGAGGTTTTTCTGTAATTTTTCTTACAGTTGGTGGCTTGTCGGTGAAGTGGTATGTACACTTTTTGGTTCATATAGAGCTTTTACTTGGTTGAAAAAGTTTGGGAAACACTATTTTAATAGGTCAAATTTTTACGTAGTACTTGTGGGGCCGAAAACCAAGACGGAATTAAGGTGTGTGACTCTGACATTATGTTAAAATGAAACTCCATTTGCCGTGTGTGTATTGGGTCTGTGGTGTTACATGAAGCTTGGCTAATATAAAGTATTCACTGAGCTCCAAGAGTCCAGCTAATTACAAGGTTTGTGGGAATAGTTCGGCATTGCTCTGCATCTATTGTGTTATTAAATATTACAGGGTGGAACTGTTTCTGAGTTAAGAATACTGCTGTACTTCCCAAAGCCTTCTCATATGCTGCAGGTGAGCAACATATATAAAACCTGGTCCCCATTCAATAGTGTCAGTTCTTGCCTAAGATAGCTTGATTACATGGAGTAGGATTTTAAAGCCAGTTACTTGTCACTGTGCTGATTATGTGTCAGTTTGGTTTGGGCCTTACCTCTCATGTCTAATCATTGTCACACAATCATCGGTGTCAGTTAAACATTGAAGACAACGATGACGTGATGGCCTCATCCATGTCCGTCTATAGTGTTCAGGTGTTCTAATACTGTGTCTAGCCTTCGCTGCCTGTCCAAGGTGTACCAATACCCTCGGCACCGTGGTATTGTGTTCCAAGTTTAACAAGAGTGCTTTGAACTCACTTTGGAGTTGAATCACCGAACCCTGGGGCCAGTTTGTCACCGTAGCCTCATGTATCAACACGAGATAGAGAATGCCTCAGAGGGACTTTGACTAATTGGGGGGGTTAAACCGCTGTTCATGAATCTCTGGCCTGATCCCCTCAAAATATAATGAATCCAGGCAGGTTTTGAAAAGCCAGGAAACATTTCTTGTGACCTTAGTTGTGAGGCGTTATTCTGGGAGACATGACCGTAAACCCATCCCTCTTCTCCTAGGGCAGTTAAATACCTGCCATTGTGCACCATTGTTCCGTTATTGCTGTTGTCCCTTTTTCTTTCAAGCTCAATTCTTTATTTTGGTGTATATTGTTACTCCAGAGGAGCTCTTTTTATCCTGAAGGCAAACATCAAACTAAGAGACAATATCAGCTCCACAAAAGACCTCCAAACTCCATTATGTGCTTTTTTTTCACCTGTTCTCTGTCTCTCTCCCACCTTCTCTCTCCTCCAATCTCTTCCAGAGTATCACGATTCTCTATCAAGTTTAAGAAGATGTAGTTTCAACGTGTTGGAATCTTCTGGTTAAATGATCCCACCGAGCTCATATTTATTTTAGAGGGATAGATTCAATGTCGAAAAACAGAAGTGAGTTATTGGAATCACAAGCTGTGAACGGTGACACAGACGTCGTATGATTGTAACAGAGTGGGACGTGTTCATTCATTTGTTCAACATTTTGTTTGCTCTGTTTCTATAATTCTGCCAATCTCCTGTCAAAATAGGATCAACTACAGGTTCATTACAGGTTTCAGCAGGAGAGTGAAAACTGAATGAACCTGTAGTAGATCCTATTTTGACAGGAGATT